>PVJH01002732.1:0-160127 GCA_004026705.1 Nesogale talazaci | reverse complement strand
TTGGAGGTCGAGGCACAGGAAGAACAAGGCAGCTCTCTGGTCCGAAGATCCGGAAGCAAGCGAGAGAGGGGGCGGAACCTGCGAAGCCCCTCCCACATCCGCCCCTCAACTCATCCTGCGCGCTCATTGGCTGTGCCGTCACAACAGATCCACCAATCTTCTGTGGCCATGTTGGCATAACAAACCTACCCATCACACTTACCTTCCCCACACAATCACTGAAGTAAAAGTGGGTACATAAGCAACAATGGTGAACAAAGCTGATGATGCCTATCTCTCCAAAGATATAGCATCTGGGGTCTTACAAGTCTGAAGGTAAACCAGTGACCATCTAGCTGAGAAGCACCAAAGCCCACTTGGAAGAAACACACCCAGCCTGTGTGATCATGAGGTGTCCATGTGATCAGGCATCATGCATCAAAGACTCAAAACAAATATATCAATGCAAATGAACAGGGTCAGAATGGAGACCCACAGCCCACCTACAGATAACTGTCCCTCACAGAAGGGTCACAGGAAAGAATGAATCAGCCAGAGGGAAGCAGAGCACCAGTAGGACACACTATATACCCCCCTCCACCAACTTGATTCCAGTTCAACCTTACAAATCCAGCTAGACCAGAAAATGTACACTGGTGCAGATAGGAGCTCTTGACACACAGAAACCAGGATAGATAAACCCCTAGGGAACAGTAATGACAGTATTGATCCCATGAAAGTAGAGGGCTGGGGAAGAAGGGCGGGGGAATGGCGAACTGACTATATTAATTGTTATATTAACATGCACACAGAGGGATAGACAACTGAAATGTGGGTGAAAGGAGACAGTGGATAGTGTAAAATATGAAAATAATGATTTATAATTTATCAAGTGTTCATGATGGGTGAAGAGAAAAAGAGTAGCTGACACAAAGGGCTCAAGCAGAAAGAAAATCTTTTGAAAATGATGATGGCAACATATGCACAAATGAGCTTGATACAATTGATGTATAAATGGTTATAAGAGCTTCAAGAACCCCTAGTAAAATGATTTATTAGAGAGAGAGAATGCTTTTTTAAAAGAATTCTCTTTCTATAGTATAGATGTTTGGCATGGAAAAAATATATTTGGCATATTCTTTCTATCCTTCTCATATTTAATCTGTCTTCCACCTTTCAACATATTTTAAATGTGTGGGATAGGAAGGGTATTTTAAATGTGTGGGATAGGAAGGGAGAAGGAATATTTTCATGAAATGTCTCATTTGACCAACATTATTCAAAATGTACAGAGTACTGGTGGTGTAGTGCACTATAATCTGCAAGATAGGCAGTTTGAACCCACCAACCCGTTCATGAGAGAAAGATGAGATGCTTTATCCCAATGAACATTTTCAGTTTCAGAAACTCAAAGAACAGTTTTACTCTTAGTCTTACGGAGTCACTATGAGTCAGAACTGTCTTAATGGCAGTCAGTTTGGTTTTCAATTTATTCAGTGAATCATTTGCTCACCTATCATTCGAAAGCTGTTTAAAACTGAGATTTTTTACCCCTTCCTGGATGTTTCTATGAACTCTTAAAGAAAATCAATCTTGCTTTGTGACTTTCATCTACATATCCTTACTTTGATATGGACTAGTGTGTCCTCACACTGCTTGTCAGTTTGTCATGCTGTGGTAGTTTGCATGATATTGTAATGATGGAAGCTATGCTATGTTAGTCTGGGTAGACAACAGGAACAAATTCAAGGACACGCATATAGATATAAAGAAAGGGTTTATATACAAAGGGTTTATATACAAATGGGACATGGAGAAAGCATCCCAGCCCAGTCCAGTTTAAAGTCATATGTCCGATATTAACCCTTATGCCCGAAATCAGTCTATAAAGTCTCCTTCCGACTCATGAAGTCACAGGTCAGTGTGTGCAGTGTCCCGGTGCTGGCAGGGCACCTTGTTTCCAGGGCTCAGGGTCCATCAACAGCAGAATCAACTCATCACTTGCAGAGGTCTCCATCTGGCCACCCCAGCTTCAGAGGTCTGACTCTATCAGGGCAAAGCTGTGTGGTCTTTCTGCCGGCTTCTCCAGCATCTCAAACGCTGCCAGCTTGTCTTGTCTACGATTAATCGTCTCTGAGACTAACTCCCAACAACTGTGGAAGATAGCTTCTCATCTTCACACAAGATTTCCCAGAAGTCTCAGGAGAAAGCCATGCCCACATAAAGGCCTCATTGGCTGCTCAATGGCTATCTCCAGATTAACAAGCTAGACTCCACCCCTATATTTCAATCATAAAGTTAACATAAGCACATGACTGCCACAGAACACCCATTGTTAATTTTATACTTTCACATATCTCTGTAACCATATATAACCTTCAAATAAACAATAAAATCATATCTATACCTAACAGGATAAAACTAAAATGCATACAATTCAACATGTGTCACCAGCATTTAAAAATAACATTCTATAAGGGAACAAAACAAAAGATATCCTGTGCCTTACAACTGTAGTTACAAAATATTACACCTTGATCCTCTAACCCTATGAATATATATTCCACCACCTATAAGAGTTTGCAAGCCAACCACCTTGTGCCTTTATTCCCCTATTTTTGGTATCTACTTTCTGTATTGCCCACTTATATCAACCCAGTGCTCTGAAGAAACAGTCATATTTTTCAAGGTGAAGAATTTTCATTCCAGTTGGAAACTCATGAAGTGTGCATCCATTAGCAAAGTCAAATCAGGATAGACCATCCACAAAGTCAGCAATGATATGCACCAATTCACAGACTTAAATCGCATCTCTTCCTCTGGTTGGGTTCTGGTCAACTCAATGGGGGCTATTCCACTTAGCCTAACAGGATAGCCTGTTAGACCAAGGTCCCAACAAATTCTCAACATGCCTAGCTTTCTCATGCTAGGTCATGAACTTCAGACCAGTCAACCCGCTCTCGTCTCCTCTATTTCCTGTGAACCAAGTCCCTGGGTGTCAGTGGTCAAAGTCAGCCCGGCTCTTTATTGCTGCATTTCTCCTGCTTTCACCGACAAGCAGTAAATCTGGGTGGTCACCTAACAAGCATTTCAGCCTGCCACAAGTTTCCTTTAACATTCAGACCCAGAGAGGAGTTATCTTCAAGGTTCCAGATTCTTTCGCTTTTGAAGACAATCACTAGTCAGGATTTTCCAAGGAAATAGACACTCTCCTTCTTTATCGTTGAGTACTCTGAAAGACTGGGTGGGGCTACTTTCTTCAGAGAAGTCTTTCCAAGTGTAACCTAACCCCATTTTAAGCTCAAGGTGGGGTTAATCACTTTAGAGATATCTTTAATGCTAAGTCCTAAACCCTCTAGAGGTCAATGTTTGGCTTGAGGTAACTAGATTTGCAAACTCTTTTACATACTTCCCAATAAACATTTCTATGCATCCTTATATTTACAATAACAGGCATAAGAAATCAGTACAAGCAGCATAGTCAGAAATCAAACTTAATTGCTAAACCAGTCAAGGTGAATACTTATTAAGCTTATCTATATCCTTATCTAAACTACTGTTTACACAAAAACATTGAATTAGGTCTCTGAAGGCATCAAAACAGATCCCCCCTTTCAGTCAGGCATTCTGACCTTCTTAACTATTCTCCTTTAGCAGGACAGATTCTGAGACATTTAAAAGGCAATTTTTATCCCTTAGCTCAAGATTTAAATTAACAGTATTCATTTTATATAGAAATAACCAAAGACAGCATCCAAACAAAATAATCAAAATTTTAACTTCCCATAATGTTTCCAGAAAATAACTCAGTAAACTCCAAGGACATATGTGACTTCTGTCTAGCCAAAGAAGTAACAATACCACGAGGCACAAGTCAAACAAGCTTCTACTTTCCATCTTATGATTTGTTCCTCTAGTACCCCACTCCTGAGGTACCATAATGTGTTAGTCTGGGTAGACTAGAGGAACAAATTCAAGGACATGCATATCGATATAAGGAAAGAATTTATATACAAAAGGAATGGGACATGGAGAAAGCATCCCAGCCCAATCCAGTTTAAAGTCATAAGTCCCATATTAACCCATATGCCCGAAATCAGTCTATAAAGTCTTCTTCCGACTCATGAAGTCACAGGTCAGTGCGTGCAGAATCCCGGTGCTGGCAGGGCACCTTGTTTCCGGGGCTCAGGGTCCATCAACAGCAGAAGCAACTCATCACTTGCAGAGGTCTCGATCTGGCCGCCCCAGCTTCAGAGGTCTGGCTCCATCAGGGCAAAGTCGTGAGGTCTCTCTGCCAGCTCCTCCAGCCTCTTGGACACTGCCATCTTGTCTTGTCCATGATTCATCGTCTCTGAGACTAACTCCCAACAACTGGAGAAGATAGCTTCTCATTTTCACAATGGAAATATCGCTAAATCTCCCAGAACTCTTAGGAGAAAACCATGCCCACATAGAGGCCTCATTGGCTGCTCAATGGCTATCTCCAGATTAACAGGCTAGACTCCACCCCTACATTTCAATCATAAATTTAACATAAGCACATGATTGCCACATATGCCATCCAAAAATGAGAAGAAAAATCTATAATCACCAGTTACTAATGATATCTTGGAATTTATAAAGTGTGAACCTAGGAATATTGCGTCAAAAATGAAATGGAATGCACACACATCAATATTCTGTTAGTAAGCTCAAATGGATTAATAATGATTATTTTGAATGAGATAGTCATATCAATGAAAATGAGAAATTATCATCATCAAATGAAAAAATCACCAAAGAGGGCATTTCAAGCTTTATCGTTAAGTGAAATACTGTCTGTAATAGGATAATATCTATCCCCAATCAAATAAGTCCAATGAATACAAGTTCTTTACAAATTTATGTACTAAAGATGATGATGCAGTAATTAAATAATCCTAACAACATATTTAGTCTGAAATTAATGAAATATCTAATCAAGATATATGAATAATGATCAGAGGCAGAACAGGTAGAAACAAAGAGGAAAAACAATAGTTGGAAAATGTTGTTTGGGTCATATAAATGAAGTTAGAGATTGCATAATAGAATTTTGAGAGACTAATGACTTCTTCATAGCAAATACTTTTTTCAACACAAATGGCTACAATAGATTTAGTCTCCACATGGAATACAAAGAAATCAAATGTACCACATCTGTGGGATGAGATGATAGAGACACATTAGCACTTAAAATAGGCAATGATTGACCATGAAACAGAAAATCAATGTTTATATGCAAGTTTAGGTTGAAGCTAAAGAAAATTAAAACAAGTGCACAAAAATCAAAATATGACCTTGAATATATACCATCTGAATTTCGAGAACATCTCAAAGATTTGATGAGTTGAACATTAACGAAAAAATATGTGATGAGTTGTGAAAGGACACCAACAACATCATGCAAAAAGAAATTAAAATGTCATAAATAAAGAAAAGATAAATATGGATATCAAACAAGAATCTAAAACGTTTTTGGTCCAACATAAAGCACCTAAAACAGATAGAATATATGATGAAATAAAAGCGCTGAAAAGAAACTTCAAAGAGCAGCTCGAGAAAACAAAATAAAGTAGGCAATAACATGTGCAAAGACCTAGGGTCTGAAATCCAATAAGGAAGAACATGCTCAGCATATCGTAAACGAAAAAACTCAAGGAAAAAATTCAAATATTGAATTTTTATATTGGAAAGTATTATGGCACAATATTGAATGATCAGGAAGTATTAAAAGTAGATAGAAGGAGCACTCTGAATCACTGTACCAAAAAGAACTAGTAGACATTCAACCATGTCAGAAAGATAGCATATGTGCAGGAATCAATAATACTGACGGAAGATCTTCAAACATTTCATTGGGTAAACTCCTGCACAGGACTTCTCCAGGGAAAGCATTAGGAAAAATCAAGGTCTCAGAAATTGATGGAATACCCATCTGAATGTTTCAACAAACTAGTGAAGCACTGGAAGCACTAACTCTTTTATGGTAGGAAATTTAGAAGTCAGCTACTTGATCAACTTACTAGAAGAAATCCGTATTTGTACCTAATCAAAAGAAAGGTGACCCTTCAGAATGCTCAAATTGTAGAACAATGTCATTTTTAGCACATGCACATAAAATTTTGCTGAAGGACTGAGCCCCGGTGGCATAAGTGGTTGAGCGCAGAACTGCGGACCATGGACGTGGAGGTTCAAATCCAGCGGCGGCTCTCAGGAGCAGTGCTGGGTAGCTCCCACGAACACCAGAGGGCAGTGATGTCCATAAAAACACAAACAAACAAACAGAAAAAGAACAAAACAAAATTTTGCCACAGATCATTCAACAACAATTTCAACGGTACATTCACAGGGAGCTATCAGTTTGGATTAAAATTCAGTGTAAAGAAGACCAATATTCTCCCATCTGGACCAAGAGGTAACTTTATGATAAATGGAGCAAATGAAGTTGTAGAGAACTTCATTATACTTGGATCCATAATCAATGCTCCTGGAAGTAATAGTAAAAAAAAAAATCAAACAAAACATTTCATTGGTAAAGTCCTGCAAAGAACTTCTCCAAAGTATTGAAGAGCAAGGATGTCACTTCAAGGAATATGGTACATCTGACCCAAGCCAAGTTATTATCATCTGCTTCAAATGTATGTAAAAACCGAGCATCGTATATGGAAGACCAAAGAAGAATTGATGCATTTGAATTGCAGTGATGGAGAAGAATATTGAAAGGACCGTGGACCACCAAAAGATAAGGTAAAATCTGTCTAGGAGTAAGTATGAAATGTTCCGTAGAAGAAAGGATGAAGAGATTTCATCCCACATACTTTGGACACATTCTCAGGTGAGACCAGTCCCTGGAAAAGGATATAGCGTTTATAAAATAGAATGCTTTTGAAGACGAGGAAGACCCTCAAAGAGGTGGACTGTCTCAATAGAAGCAGCAATGGGTTTAAACATAAAAACAATATTTAGGATGGCACAGAACCATGTAACGCTCATTCTGTTATAGATAGAGTCACGATGGATCCAGACCAATTTGGAGCCATCTGACAAGAGAAACTCATGTATGTCTCCAAAGGCTTATTTACAGCTTATTTTTCAGTCTCTGAAACTTCAGCTATTTTGTTTTCCTGACATTCAGTTTCATGTTTTCCTCTGGACATTCTCTGGATAGCATGTAAGTATAACCCATGCCGGCAAGCATATGTAATCTTCCATCATATAGACAATGTAAGAACGATCTTAATTCTAACAAACTCTGTAAGTCCTCAAACTGGAACATGTTCACCAGCAGAGCCTCAACTAGTCAGTCTGGCCTTTTCAACTCTCAGAGGAGTCAGACTGTACTCCCTGTGTGCACAAAATTGTGAGGCTCTATATGCACATTAAGCTCTTCACTGGTTCTGCAAAGCTTCCTTGAAGCTCCTTTCTCTAGGTTTAATGATGGGTGGTATGTACCTAATGGACCTTCTATGGTGGAGAAGGTAATGATAGGACTAAAAAACCAATTCTTTCAAAATCTTCTTTCAATCTCCTTCTCTATTTTATTTTCTCCAAGCCTAAAAGAGACTGAAATTGATGGTCATAAAAGGGTAAAAATATTGATTGACTTTCTTTTGCATGATGCTATTCCTTTGAAATATTTTATTTTCATAGAACCTCAGTGGAAAATGCAATCATAATTCCATGTCCATACCTCAATACTTTGGCTAAACTGAGGTCATACAAATCAAATATTTCAACACAATTCCTGATATAGGTGAGATCTGTGTGTAATGTTCAAACAGGCCATACATTTTGGATAATTTCAAAGTAACCTTGGACTTTTTCTCAGGGCTGTGTTTCAGAACTGCACCAAATTTAGGCCAGGTGTTCTGGGTAAGAAGAGGTAAAATACGGAAAAAAATGTTATCTACAAAGCTTAGTTTATATTAATTGGTAGTCCAAAGTTCTCCTTGCCCAATTAACTGAAGTCAACCAAATAGTTTCTTAAAAAGTCACAGTAGCCAAAGAATTATTATTTCCCACTTTTAAATGCCTTTCTCTGAATGAAAAATTATTCACAGGACTGAGCCCTGGTGGCGTAGTGGTTGAGTGAGGGGCTGCAGCCCACGGGTTTGGTGGTTCAAATCCAGAAGCAGCTTTCCAGAAGCAAGGCTGGGTAGCGCCCATGATCACCAGAGGGCAGTGATGCCTACCCCCCCCCCCAAAAAAAAAAGAAAGATTGCTCCTCAGAATTCTTTTGTCTCTCTCATTGTTTTTTAAAAAACATTCCCTTGATTTCCCCCAAATTGTGGTTTGCATCAATGAAGTCTATATGTGCTTCAGCTAGCAAATAAATTACTCAATTAAATTTTTCTTGTTTTTGTTTTTTTGGGCATCACTGCCCTCTGGTGGTGGGAATAGGAGGCCCAGCCTTTGCTCCTGTGAAGCTGGAATTGAACCTCTATCCCAGTGGACCGCAGTCCCGCGCACAACCACTATACCACCAGGGCTCAGTCCTGTGAATAATCTTTCATTCAATTAAACTTTTCAAAAAGAAAACTCTCTTTGTTTTCTTGATTTGAGATTTTTACATAGTGATATGCATGGTCTACTTTTCATTTGAAAATAATAAATAATTTATGAAACAAATATGCAATGTATATTTAAACAAAATACAAAAAATGAAAAACCACTGCCAATCTTATAGAACAAAGTAGAATTACCCTAGAGGACTGATGACCTTTTCCCATGGTCTTTACAGAAACAGGTAGCCACATCGTTTTCTCACAGAGCAGAGGGTGGGTTCAAATAAACCTTTCAGGGAACAGCTGAGATTTTAAACACTAACTTACCAAGTCTTCCATTTGATATCTAAGTATGTAGAAACAATATGCTAGTATCCACAGTACATTAAAATAACATAAATATACACATATTTTCTTGTAATTTTATAATTAGATATTGATTTTTGGAAATGATATAATGTGAAGTTAAGCATTTCCCTGAGTCAAATTGTATAAATGTATTATTTTAGCTTGTCCATCCCCAGGAAGCTGCTAATCTCAGTGTTATTTTGAAGACAAGTGAAAGGTTGACTTTGCTTCAGTCTTTGTTCTTAACTAATGTTAATCGAATGACAAGGCACGCAGCACCTGTCAGGGCTTCTGCAGAGCATGTTGCTACCATCAGGTTTGGATCAAAATCACTTGCTGACCAGATCACCTTTGCCAGTTGTAAGGAGAGAGAAACAAATCCTCCCATGGGATTACAGTAGTGAGAACATTTTGAAAATGCATAAGAATGCTGCCCTTAAGATATCTTATACAGTAGCAGTTAAACATAAATACCTATAACCTGAGGTGAAAAATGAATATAATGAAAACTGTTTAGGCTTCAGGACCCAGCAGTTACAGTTCAAATCTTCAGAACTTCAAAGGGTTGTAAATCAACCAAGCCTGATAAATCACTGTTAACATGCCCTCAGGGAAAATGCAGTCTTCTGAGAAGAGAATGGAGAGGCCACAGGGTGAACCTTTTAGATCTTCCTGCCCACACCCTTCCCAGGGCCACTTCTCTTTGATCTTCATGATGTAGCACAGAATTTTAGAAAATCTTTTGTAAAAGCTCTTTTAATGAATTCCACCACATTAATATTTTCTCTAAACCTGGCCACCAACCCTTCCTAAACTTGTCTGTTGAGAAAAACACACACAGATATCCATTTTTGAATCTTGGCCACTACCCATCTTTTGAAATTGATAAACTTGGATGGGAATCTTAATCTCCAATTAGGCTCTGTTTTATCAACTCTGGAATGAGAAAAAAGATTATGTCCTTTACTTATTGTGTTAATCTCATACTTTGGGTAAAATCCCAAACACAGTTCTAATACACATTAAAAGTTCACCAAATATAAATGATGTTTCTTTTGTCCTCTACTGATTTTGTCTGAAGGAGAGAGTTCTTCCTCCAGAAATGGGATCAAAGGATAGTTATTAGAGAAGTTAGCACTAACCTGGATGCTTAGAGGAGTATTATAAGTTGAGCTTATTAAAATGAAAGAAGTTCCCAAGAAAGAAGAAGAAGTGTGACAAATTGAGCAATTTGAAGTATAGGCAGTCCCCGCATTGTAAGTGAATTCAATTTCTAAATCTTTCCCATGTGAAATTTGTAAATAAGTCTTGGGTACTGTTAATATTTAAAATTGGGCAAATGTATATAGTGTACCTTTCTATGCAGAATAATAAAAGTCATTGAGGAAACATTTCCAAATGCATTAAAGCATCTATAACATACACTAATAATAATAGTATTTTAATGTGTATCACTGTGTTTAATGTGTATCACTGTGTTTAATGTGTATCACTGTGTATCAATGTGTTGGATGTTGTAGGCATTTTGAATCATTAAAACAATAGCCTTTCATGGGGCAATGGTGTAGTCTAGTTGCCAGTTGTGCAGGGTATGTAGATTTTAACTTTGGTAAAACCGGACATTGATGGTGGGGAGGGGGGCTTACGGGGAGCGGGGGGCTATTCCCTTCCCGTTCTCCTGCCGCTCCCTAGTTTGTCATGCATTCTTTCCAAAATTCTGGGCATTTTTAAACTGCCACAGAGTGTGGGGAAAAATTGTTTAAAATCAGGACTGTCCCGCCAAAAGTGGGACATCTAGTCACTTTATGTTTTTTAAAAAACAATGTAGCTCAACTTTTTGTAATCCAGGAAATACCTATATTGTAACTGGAAAGTGTATAAGCCGATGCATATATTAATCGAGGCCCTTAATTTTACCACAACTCTGACAAAACTCAGCATATACACGAGCATATACGGTACATTTCACTTTGCTAGAGTACAGTACCATTGAGACCATTCCCGCTCCCCCCGAGAGAAGGTAGACACCATGCTCCTGTGGGGTTTTGAGGCTGTACCTTTCTATAAAGGCAGAAAGCGTCCTCTTTTCCCCCTGCAATGGTCCGTGGACCTTGGGGCTAGCCGCTAGCAGGCAAATTTACAACCCACTATGCCACTGGAGTTCTTTGGGTTTTCTATAGACATACAAAAATTGTCAAAAAGTAAGATAACTATTGTGAAGGATTTTCAGATACGTGAAATCCTAAAATAGTTGAACCGAATGTAGTAAATGACATATCTCTGTTAAGGCTTTTGAAATTACATGTGCTTCATCAGGGCAATGTATGTCAATATGTCACAGAGGGGGGAAATTGTGTACAAAGAAAACAACACCTCTGTCTTAAAATTAAGTTTTTGAATTTGCAATATCTCTGTTACTGAAAGTTTGGATGTTACCCATGTGGTTTTTAATAAGGAAACACTGAAAAACAAGGCTTTCCATGGCTAATTTCTCTGAAGTGGACATCCTATTCCTTCTTTGTAGTGTATTCGTTAGCTGGAAATGTTGCCAAAACGTTTGGATACTGTGCTAGAATTTGAAATACCAGCGATACAGCTTTCAGCATCACAGAAACACACAAGCCACCACAGCCCGAGAGTTTGGCAGACAAGTGTGGCACCTGTCTGTCATCTGCTGCACAAGGAAGCAAAGATGCTCCTTTGGGGAGAAGGTGTGTCTCACACCCACTCCCCACAGGGTATTTTCAATTGCCTCTCTGTATGTGAAAGTTGGGCATTGAAAAAGGAAGACCAAAGAAAAAACAATGCATTCAAAAGTAACTTGAACTGTGAAAAGAACAAAGAAATAGTGGGGGGAAGACTTACAGCGAGAATGCTCTTTAGAAGCAAAGAAGAGAAGATGCTGTCTCACCTATTTTGAACAGAAGATACCTACCCCTTGGGAAGGTCATCAAGCTTGTTAAAATAGAGGAGTGGCAAAAAAAAAAAAAAGTCCATGGATGAAATGGATCAACACACGGTGGCTGTAACAATGGAGTCAGGAATGGGGACAACTGTGCAGACGGTGCAGGTCTGGGGGGTCTGTTCTGTCAGTCAGATGGTGACCTGGGGTCAGAGTCAACTCAATGACACCTAATACCAAATGCAACCACAACTACTTGCTGAATGGGGTCTGTTTTGGAACTGTAAGACACCTCACATTTTCTTTTTCTTCCTTAATCTTTATTAATTTTAAAAATCATTTTATTGGGGGATCATACAGTTCTTATCACAGTACATACACATATCCATTAAGCAAATTTGTACATTTGTTGCCATCATCATTTTCAAAACATTTTCTTTCTACTTGAGCCCTTGGGATCAGCTCCCTTTCCCCACCCTCCCTCTCTCATGAAATAATTTAATTTATAAATTATTATTTTTTCATGTCTCTCACTCCCTGATATCTCCCTTCACCCACTTTTCTGTTTTCCATTCTTCAGGGAGGGGTTATATGCAGACCAATGTGTTCAGCTCCCCCTTTCTTCCCCACCTCATTTATAATGATATCATTTTTATTTCTTTGATGCTTCTTCCATGTGGGCTTTGTTGCTTCCAATGCTATCTCTTTTAATAACCAGGCACCATTAGCTTCCTTCAACACATTTGCTATGCACCCGTTTTGTCTTCCATGATTGTGTCAGGAAGGTGAGCATCATTGACTGTCACGTTAGTAGAACAAAGTGTTCTTGCATTGAGGGAGGATTTGACTAGCGACTCTATGTCCACCTGCTACTTTGATATTTAGCATATAAATATGTGTACACAGATCTAATTCCCTATCATTATATAGAAATATATTTACATATGTCCGTGCCTGTGTTTAGATGTCCGTAAATGCCCTTTTCCTTTAGTTCTTTCCTCTATTTTCTTTTACTTTCCTCTTGTTCTATCATGTTTGGTCCTCATTCAGGTTTCAGTAATTCCTCTCAGTTACATTGCCCTTGATCAACCCCACTAAACATCCTACACCCTTCTCAACATCAATTTTAGATCACTCGATGTTTGCTTGTCTCTGGGTTTATTAACACCTATTTCCTTTTACTACCACCCCTCTCTAAAGTTTCCTGCCCCCCACGCCCCTACCCCAACTCATTGGGCCCCATTGCTTTCTCTTCCAGATTTTTTATTCCATCTATCTTATCTAGAGAGAAATGCAGAGACAATAATAAGCACAAAAAAGGCAGAGCAAAACAAAACAAAAGAAAAGCAAAAAACCAAACAACAATAACATGAACATCAACAACAACAACAAAAGAATGACAGAAAAATTAGAAGACTCTTAAAGGCTCCTCCCCCCAACTATTGTGATCCCAATTCTACCTTACAAATCCAGCTAGACTGGAAGAGATACACTGGTACAGATGGGAACTGGAAACACAGGGAACCCAAGACAGATGAATCCCTCAGGACCAGTAGTGAGAGTGGAGTTTCTGGAAGGGTAGAGGGAGGGTCGGTTAGAAAGGGGGAGCCTATTATAGGACTCTAATATAGCCTCCTATACAGAGGACAGACAGAGGAGGAGTGGGCAAAGGGAGACATTGGGCAGTGTAAGATATGACAAAATAATAATAATTATTTATAAATTATTAAGGGTTCATGAGAGGGGGAGTGGGGAAGGAGAGGAAAAGGTGAAGAGCTGAGTCAAGGGCTCAAGTAGAAAGCAAATGTTTTGAGAATGATGATGGCAGCAAGCATATAAAGATGCTTGACACAATATATGTATATATGGATTGTGTTAAGGGTTGTATGAGCCCCCAATAAAATGATATTTAGGTTTAGGTAATTCCACTCAGTTGCAGTGCCCTTGATCAACCCCTTTCAAGCATCCTACACCTTTCTCACCATCAACTTTAAATCACTTGATGTTTCCTTATCTCTGGGTTTGTTAAAATAAATAAATAAATAAAACTCTTTGCACAGTCTCAGTTCTGTTGGTTGACCTTTAGGTATATTTTCTGGTCTAGTTTGATGGGGTATTCCCCAGGGACTTCATTGCTTGATTCTCTGTTGCACACCCTTAGCATTTTCCCCCAGTGTGTTGGGGTCAGATTGAGCACAATTCCCACAGTGCCCAGTGTTGTTCCTTGTAGCGATATGGGTCACTGAGGGATATCTTTTCTCGTGTGGGGCTGGCCCTATGTTCCTCTCTTAGCATTGGGTCCTGTGGCAGTCATGTGCTTATATTAATTTTATGATTGAAATGTAGGGGTGGAGACTAGCCTCTTAATCTGGAGATAATCATTGAGTAGCCAATGAGGCCTCTATGTGGGCTTGGCTTTCTCCTGAGACTTCTGGGAAATCACGCGATATTTCCCTTGTGAAGATGAGAAGCTATCTTCCCCAGTGGTTGGGAGTTAGTCTCAGAGATGATGGGTCATGGACAAGACAAGATGGCAGCATCCAAGAAGAGAAACCACATAGCTTTGCCCTGATGGAGCCAGACGTCTGAACCTGGGGAGACTACATGGAGATCTCTGCTAGCAATGAGTTGCTTCTGCTGTTGATGGACCCTGAGCCCTGGAAGCGAGGAGCCATGTGCAGACCCCTGCCAGCACTGGGATTAGGCACCCACTCACCTGTGACTTCATGAGTTGGAAGGAGACTTTATAGACTGATTTCGGGCATATGGGTTAATATCGGACTTAAGACTTTGTACTGGACTGGGCTCAATGTCCTGTTCCTCTTGTATATAAACCTTTTCCTTATATCAATATGCGTGTCTATGAAATTTGTTTCTTTCATCTACCCGGACTGACACAGGTCCTCTGATCAGGAATATCATCCTTGGGGTTGGTGGGCCAGAATGCGTTCCTCTCTTGCCTTCCATCTTCATTTAGAGCTCATATTTATTAGCACTCAGTTTGCAACACGTTAAGGTTCACCAAGGGCACCCTATCTCTATTTATGTGTCTCTACATAAATTTAGCCTCCTTCTTGCCATGAAACAGCTTCATACAGGCCAATTGTATGAGAGAGTGGATTATTGTCACTCCCCTAGCTAGTCCTGGGAGAAGTGGCATATTCCTTGAGGACTTGCTTGGTGCATCCTTTTCATGAAAACTAGTGTGGTAGGGTGGCATCGTCCTGACTATTTTGATAAGAGAGTCCTGAACCAATCCTATAAGCTTCTTTTTGGGGGCAGGGGGCATCACTGCCCTCTGGTGGTCGTGGGAGCTACCCAGCTTCTATGTCTAGCATAATATATATGTCCCAAATATGGTCCTATTTTCACTTTTGTAGTCCCATCTGTAACTCTGATGCATTGATCTCCTGCCAATTATACTTTTGTGGCAGTTTCCTTTGCCCTCCCACGTCTTTGAGTGTCTGCCACTACTTGGATGCCATTATGACCTTATCCTAATGGTCTCCCTCAGCCAGACCATATAGCTTTGTTATTGTTTTATATTTTCCTATTTAAGACTTAATGATTGTTCTCTTCAATAATATTTAAATTGGAGTTTGCTTTTGTACCCTAAAATAAATCTCTTCCCATTTTGAGAGTTCTTCATTTTGCTTGCATTTTCTGTGGTTTGATACTCCCAAACCTGTCCTGGGACATATCTTTTCATAATTTTGCTCACTTTTTTTAAAAATCTTAGTTCTGAGATGTCTACTTCTTATTTTATAAAGTAATCATAATAATGCCTTTTCTATTAGATCTATAGAATTTGCTCCATGTGAAGACTATTATATATACCTGATTCTTGAGAAGGCTCTCCATTAATTCACCAAGGGGGAAGGTAATATATTATAACTCCGTAAAGAGGCTAAAGAAATTAAAAGGAGAAAATCATTCACAATATAGAAAGCATTTATTTGTATTTTATTTACAATGTATTTAATTTCACCAGGGAACTCAATGGTTTAAAGAAATCAGAGTTTAGAGGAATAAAAGAATAACTGTACATGATTTCATTGTGATAGAAGATAAAACACACCAAGTGCAACTTAACATCTTAAATGAAACAAAATAGACTTGTCAGATGTATTTCAGAGATAAAAATTCTAATTAGTGAAATAGTAGCCATATAAAGACAAGATAAATATATCTTCAAACTACCTAACCTTCACCTTTCATAAGTCTGTGTAAGGACAGTGGAAGTAAGTAAACTAATAAAACTTTTAAAGCTCTGATGGTGTAATGGCTAACTCCCAGTTCAGCAACTTCAAACCCCTCACTGAAAGAAAAGCTAGTCTTTCTGCTCCTCTATTTATAGCCATGGGGCAGCTCTGCTCTGTCCTGCACTGTCAGATTCAACTCCCTGGCAATGAGTGATTTATAAAATGAGTACAAATAAAAACGTTATTGCAACTACTCATATCACATGACAGAATAGTAAATGCTACTTTATAGCATTTATATCTCCTTGACAAATGTAATTTGTTTTCAATAGAAAGTATTAATTACAAAAATTCACACAGATAAAATGGAAATGAAGAGAACTAAAAACGAATCAAAACTCTAATTAAAAAGAACTAAGATTTTAAATAAAGATCACAGCTGAAATTTTCTAGCATTCAAATTATCTATATTATTTAAAGAATTACAGGTTACAGAAAATTATATGAAGTCTTTAGCTTGATATGCCATTTTATAAAATCTTTCATATTAAAATACAAATAGAGCGATGAAGAATACAAAATGCTGCATATGAACATAAATTGAAAAGCTTTAGAATAACTTGGTGCAGTTACACCCTAGAATTAGTTGCTAATACCTTCTTCCTACTTTGATGCCATCTACTGGAAATTGTCATGATAAATAGAAAAAATGAACATACCCATGTTATGAATGGTTCCTCTAGAGGTAGTGCACCACAAAATAACCCAAATTTATGAGTTACAAGGTGGTCTAATTGATGCCTGTCCAAAACTCTACCCCTGGGGTATTGAAAAGTAAAATGTGACAGGTAAGCCCTATTCAAAACTTAGGAATGTGGCAGAAATCCTCACCTGGATTCCAAAGGAGTCCAAACCACCGCCATCACCACACCTGAAAACCTTGAACAAGAATTAGATCATGTTATTAAATGAAGGCTTTCATGATAAAAAGAAGCACAACGTAACGTACTCTATTACAACATAAAATAAATTCGAAAAGTGACTATTAACTCAATGATACCAAAAGAGTGTTTACCTAGAGCAGCGGGTCTCAACCTGTGGCTTGTGAGTCCTTTGGGAGTCACAGGGGTTTCCTGATTCATAACAGTAGCAAAATTACAGTTATAAAGTAGTGACAAAAGCCATCTTATGGTTGGGAGTGGTCACCACGACATGAAAAACTGTGTTAAAGGCTCATGGGATTAGGAGGGTTGAGAACAACTGACTAGAATATACTAAAAGTTGTTAGAAATGTAAAAGCACAAATAGCAAACTCATGATAAATATAAGCAAAAATACCTAAATTAAATTCAGGAAACACAATATATAATCTACCAAATGAAATGATAACTTAAATCTTGTAAAAGTGCAAAACAAATAAGTTAACAAAATTGTTTCCTAATTTGTAAATAATTAACTAATTATAAATTAAAAGAGTTATATACAGCCATCAAATCAACATTTAAGAAAAATTAATAATCATTTCATGGTGAGACAAAAAGATTTCTTTCAAAGAGTAATTTAGTATATTTTTGATGGTAACATAAATTATTACAGTCTTTTTTAGAAAGCAGTCTGAGAATACCTAAATTAGAAATATAGAGAGCCTTTGACCTACTAATCCTATCCTAGGAATTAATCACGAGGAATAAAAACATCAATAAATGAAATATCTGAATTGTAATTTTGTACTGAACAGCAACAACAAAAACCAACTAGGAAATTTGAACATGTCATTGTACAAATGTTTAATAAAGTCATGTGTCAGTCCAGGTAGACTAGAGGAACAAATTCATAGACACGCATATGGATATAAAGAAAAGGTCTATATTCATAAGGAATGGGACATTGAGAAAGCATCCCAGCCCAGTCCAGTTCAGTTCAAAGTCATAAGTCCGATATTAACCCATATGCCTGATATCAATCTATAAAGTCTCCTTCTGACTGATGAAGTCACAGTCCAGTGGGTGCAGAGTCCTGGCACTGGCAGGGGTCCCCTCACGGCTCCTCATTTCCAGGGCTCAGGGTCTATCAACAGCATCCAGTGGTGGTAGAAGCAACTCAGTGCTGGCAGGGGTCTCCTCATGGCTTCTCCAGCTTCAGAGGTCTAGTTCCATCAAGGCAAGGCCGTGTGGCTTCTCCTCCGGCTCCTGCAGCAGCTCAGACACTGTCATCTTGTCTTGTCTGTAATTCCTTGTCTCTGAGACTAACTCCCAACAACTAGGGAGATAGCTTCTCATTTCCACAAGATAAATATCATGAGATTTCCGAGAAGTGTCAGGAGAAAGCCATGCCCACACAGAGGCTCATTGGCTACTCAATGGCTATCTCTAAATTAACAGGATAGACTCCACCCCTATATCTCAATCATGAAATTAATATAAACACATGACTGCCACCAGTAAGGAACAGATACTCTGCTAAGTATTTTGCATTTAGTAAAAATATTTTTAAAAATAATATATTAGAGCAGTGTGACTTGATGGGAAAGGGTTTTCACAATGCATTGCTGAGGGAAGATAAAGTATGTTAACTAATTTTATTCTGTCAACTATAACCCAAACTTGCCTTATGTATACAAAGATGTATATTGGAGGTTGGTACAGGAAAAACTATAATAGGTTATAAGCATGAACTATGTGAGCATGAAATATGTAAGCATGTGATAAACTGGGAAGTCAGAGGTGGTAAGGGGGAAAAAATATGAAGAGCTGATACCAAAGCTCAAGTGGAAACAAAATGTTTTGAAAAGGATGATGGCAATATATGTACAAATGTGCTTGACACAATGGATGTGTGGATTGTTATAAGAGCTGTAAGAACCCCAATAAATTTATTAAAATTAAAAAAGAAATATAAGCACAATGTCCTATATAATTAAAAGAGAATGTATATTGACTTAAGTACTTTCAAATCATGTTGTGAAAAATTGACCAAAATTATCAAATCTTTCTTTCATATATAGTTTTACAATGTGAATTTACTTGGCATAAGTGTATTGTTTGGCTAAATCAAAGTAAACTAGCAGTTCAGGACTTGAAGCATTTAAAATTAAAATCGAGGGAGATTTATTTAAACATTGGAAATAAACCTTAGTATAAAATACTATTTTAGGATTTTGTTGAAAAACAGTCTCACATAGATTAGGTACCAAGAATCTTTCTTAGTATTCTCTATACAAACTGACATCCATTTTCTAAAAATGTTCCATTTGGTTTGGAATATGTATGTGTATGTATATATATATATATATATACATATCAGATATATATGTATATATATAAATTATATGTATTCTGTATACTTTGAGACATAAAAGTTGTTTTTGTACTTGTATTTTAGAAACCATATTCTACTAAAAATGTTAAAATACAGTATTGGATAAAGCACTGTATCTAAGTAAAATACAGTATTAAAAGAATTTTGAATGTTCAAGGGCAAAAATGTCACTCTGAGGACTAATGTGCACCTAAAGCAAGCTGCACCTAAAGCACCTAAAGCAAGCTGCAGTATTTTTAGTTGCCTTATATGGGTGCAAAAGCTGGACAATGAATTAAAAGGACCACAGAAGAGTCGATGCATTTTGAAATATGGTGCTGACAAAGAATGCTGAAAGTAGCACGGACTGCCAAAAGAACAAACAAATCCATCTTGAAAGAAGCCTAACCAGAATGCTCCTTAACGAGAAGATGGTGAGAACTCGTCTCACATATTTTGGACATGTCATTAGGATGCCAGTCCCTGGAAAAGGATATCATGTTCGGTAAAGCAGAAGATCAGCTAAAAGAAAAAAAAAAAAGATGAACCTTCATGAGATGAATGGACACACTGATTGCAACAATGGGCTCAAAGGTCGCAATCGTCATATGGATTGCACAGAATCAGTCAGTGATTCATTTTGTTGTACACAGAGGTTATGATTTGAAGCTGATTCAAGGCACCTAACCACATTAAAAATATCAGCATCTGCTAAAGGCATTGCCCTCATAAAATTATTTTCTTTACAAATGATCTATTGTATCACTTCTGATTATATCACCACTGATAAAATTTTTATAAACCAAGTGCCTTCAGTAATGGACAAAGTTTAGGCTATTGTCATACTGTAGTATCTCAACTAGTTTTATAGTAACAGTATTTGATAGAAATGCCGCTAGATATGCATGCTAGAATAGAGTAGCCCTAAGTTTACACATATCTCACTCAATGAGAAATTTGTTCTCTGGTAGGAATTCCTTGGCGGCCATTCAAGACTAGAGCCGAGCTTCGAAGACAGCCTATTGAGTGACACTGGCATTTACTTCTGGCTTTAGCTCATCAATAAATTACCAGAAGGAATATTTCCTTTCTGTCACTTGGGAACTGCATATGAAATTGGCTTCTGCTTATTACTTGTTCATGGTCAGGCCTAGACCAATTGGGGAGCAGAGAAGGGCAGGCACAATGATTCATTCAGTTCTGTGCCCAAGGAAGGAAATGCGGGCAAGGCCAAAAAGCTATGTGGAGTTCCATTCAGAGCGCCACACATTTCCCTGAAACTTGCTTAGGAAAACATTCTAATGCTGTTTTTAGTGTGCTCTATTTGTCATTCTGAAACACAACACATTAGCTGCTTTGAACTCCCCAGTACCAAAAATATTTAAGTTACATAAGCAGACTGAGTGAAAGACTAAATGGAGCTTTTAACACACTCAAAAGCATCTCCTGATTGCCCTGACGAACAGTGAAGCTCTTGTCACAGGCTGTGGAAAGCCCTCTCAAGAGCCAGCCCGTGTGGGACAGTGCAAAGACGCAGCAAAACCAAGATAAACAGGGGTGCATACTTTCTACTGCTGGAATGAAAATGATGTCTCGCACAAATATAGGCCCTTTTCCTATGACCATTACATTTCTTGTATGACTTTCATATTCACTTGTTGGCTAACTTTCAAAATGTCTGAAGGTACAATGAGAACAGGGAGAAACCCTTCTGTGCCCTATCTTAGGCTGTACACATTTGAAAAACTGTGAACCAGAAGAATATAGCAAGCTACCTAAGTGTGTTGATACTCTACCTCCTCCCCCTCAAAACACCTATGCATCTTTTTTGGTCCACCCTGATCTTCTAAATTACACTTCTGGAACTTTGATTCCTATTTTTGGATCTTTTAGATTAGAATTCTCTTTACGTTTGCTATTCTCTGTGTGAGGTATACATTGTCTGTATTTATGGCTGTGTATTTACCAGTGAATATTGCATGCTTTAGATGTATTTTATGTATATGTATAAGACTTCCAGAACTATGACATATGTGAACTATATTATAGAAATGTAATGAGGCAGTCTATATAGGGGCTCCCATTACTAAGCAATCTTTGTGTGTATTATATATGTGAAATACTATTAAATAATATAAAGGAGCTCAGAACAAATGAAAGAATATATGTGATAAATGGCATATAAATATCCACATTTGCAGCATATTAAAAATAAATATAGCACACCTCCAAAAGACATATGCACATTTATGCTCACATTTACCACATCAATAAAAGAGACCAGGAAGCTGAATGATTCCTTCTTTGAAATCTCTCCTGAAGCATTTGGCTGAAAGAAGAGTTGAGAGAGGCTGGTGGTGATATTACAAAACCAATAACACACCTAAAAAGAGAATATATTTTAAATTAAGTTTTATTTCTTGATTTTTTTAATTTGAAATTTTGGATCAGAGGTACAAAAGAAAAAAAATTAAGCTCCACTTGAAATTTGTTCCAAAATTCACACTGAAACCTAAGTAGGGGAAAGTCTGTTACCTTGGTTCTAAGTTTAAAGTAGGCTTTATTGCATATTAACTTCCATAAATCAGGTCTCAAAACATTCTTACACTTGGGGAAAAACTTAAGACTTATTAAGTAATCACTGATAGCACAACTCCCATGCCTTAATCATATGGTGTTGATATAAGAAAACTACCACAAGAGGGTGACTTTAACAAACAAATTAATTTTCTCACAATTTTCAAAAAACTCACCGCAGTCAATCAAGTCAAAGCTGACTCAGAGTGACCCCCCTGGGTGTTTCGGAGTCCATAACTGTTTTCAGGAGCAGAAAGCCTGTTCTCTCTCACACACCAGGCCTTCTTCTCACAATGGAAGGGGCCAGAAATCCAAATTAAGCATTGTCTGTTGTAGGGCAAGGAAAGTCCTGATCTCTTCCAACTTCTGATCCTGGGAGATCTTCAGGTGGTTTAGCCCTTTTCTGGGCATGCTAGTTGGCTTGCTAAATTTCTTTCATATTCCAGAAGAGATTGATTCAAGATGTACCCTACACTAATCCTGTTTCATTAAGAAAAATATCCCATTCCCAAATGGAATTAGAACACAGGCATACTGGTTAGAATTTGCAACAAATAGTTTGGGGGTGCATAATTCAATCCACAGCCCTTGCATAGCAATAACAATGTATTTCTTAGAGGAAAATATTTTCTAAATCTTAATGCTGAAGAATAATAAAAGATGATATTAATTAATGGCAAACACAGATCTGAAATAATATGAGGAGGATCACAGGATATAGGAAACTATTTGAACTGTTTTAGCACTTGAAAATGACTGGCAATTTACTGAGTATTTATTAACTCAGTTTGGACGGTCTTAGGCACTGGCTATGAAAACATCTAAGAAGTACTGCTGTTATAACTGACTCAAGCAGCTGTATGAGCAGAGTATTTTCAGGTTAATTTATTACAAGAGCAAGTGAAACCACAAATAACTTATTATTCTCTTAATTTGAATCCCTTAGATAAAAGGCAACTAAATAAAAAATGAAGGAAAACATTAAATTAGAAGGAATATCATATTTATAAAGTTCTCTCTATATTGCTAGACCTCAAATGAAGATCATAAACCACCCATTTAACTTTTAAAAAATTTTTTGCATATCAGCTTAATTTCAGGGATATTTTGAATTATAATCTTCAGAGTTTAGTTTTAAGTAGGGTTACAATAAAATGTCATCCTACTCTCCAAAACTATTTTAAAAATAAAACAGATGAGTTATGTGCAATTGCATTGAGGTCTAAGGAAACTAGAGTCTGTGTGTGTGTTTATTAATCACTAATGCATTTAAAAATACAGATCAAGTAACAGGAATTATTGTTACTCAGCTAAATAAAAAATACATTTGCATTTATTTTATCATGTATAAAGGGCACTTTAACATTGCCATGGATAGATTTCACTATGGTTCCATTTAATTTTTCCAGAAACATTTGGAAACCCCTTCATACATCTACTCTTCCTAGAAAAAGATAGTTCTTACAACCATCTTGTCACGATTGAATGTTGACTTGTATAATATATGGATTCAATACCAATAAAAAAGAATTAATCAGTGGGGGGAAGTGTTCTTTAAATGTAAAGTACTCACTGCTTTCCAACATCAATCATATTGAAATGAACAACCTAAAATATAATAACAATTTCTGAATTCAAACCTGCACTGTTTTCCACCACTTTTGCCTTGTTATTGCTAAATTAGCTCATCCAACCTACTAAAGTCAGTGTGAAGAAAGTATTTTTAAAAATCAAGCCAAGATTTTCCTCAGAAAGAAATCCTATGTCCAACTAAATGTTTCGGACTTTCCAATTGCTTTAATACCACAACCAAGGAAAAGCCGTTTCACATCATTGGCATAGGATGTAACACAAATCAATAGTATTTCCTTCATAAAAGACCGCTAGTGTTTACACAATTCTTTTATAAAATCCATTAATGAATCTGTGGTCCTTGCAGTAGACAGTGATTTGTTTTTCCCTGTCCAATGGTGAGAGGGAAAACTCAGAGGAGGAAAGAAAACTAACATTTTAAAACAGAAATATTATTTTAAGCGTTTTTCTCCCCACCACTTAAGGAACTCTGGTAGCAGTATTGGGTGAATTTGGACTGCTAATTGCAGTGGAGTCAATGGTTCAAACCCATTCAAGCAAAAGATTGTTTGGTAGTGATTTGCAGTGTAAACATCGGGTCACTAGAAGTAAGAAGTAACTAGGGAGCAATGGGTTTGGGTTTGCGTTTATCCAATTATTCTGAGTTTATTATTGTGACTTATTTGGTTCCTTTGGGCTGAATGTTGATGTTTGTCTGTGTGTAGAAAGAGAAATGTGGTACACTGAATAAAATAAGATTCAAATTTCAGATTTTTCACAGAACATTAATAATTGTATACCTGATATTCAATACAACAAGACTTGCTTAAAGGAGCATTCAAGAAAATTTCCGATCTTTATTATTTTCTTATATTATAGGCAGATGGAGGTTCGATTCCAGCTCCATGGAGCAAAGCTGGGTCTCCTACTCCCACCACCTGAGGGCAGTGATGCCTGCTCCCCCAACCCGCCCCAAAACAAAACAAAACAATGAGGTTAATTATTCCTCTCAGCTAATAACTTCTTTTGTTATGATTTTATGTTTCAGGACAGTTCAAAGAGTCTCAGACTACAAAGTTTTTCCCCTTTACCCTACTTTACGATTATTTTTTCTCTTTCACTCGAGGGTGGTTTAGAGAAAAACGAATTACTGTAATTGAGTAACTTTATCCAGGTCACTGGAACACCCTGCCTTCCTTCTTGCCTCGGCTCACATTCCCCACTCAGCACCGCACTCTGGAATGCAGCCTTGGGCTTCGTTTTTCCTGTTCGACAGACATCATAAAAGCAATTGGATAAGTGCAAACAGTGGCCAACTTTTCTTTCTTTTTCCTTTTGGTAAACAGTGTGGTTCACAAGTCTTCGACTCAACTTCCAAAGCTTGCAGGCTCTCTTGCTGTGAGTCACAGTCGCCTGCCAGAGCCAGAGCACCCCTGGAGAAGAGAGAGCAGCCTGCGTGGTTGTGGAGTGCAGGCCAGTGGCTTCCGATCCCACTGCAGACAGAGGCTCGCTGTCCCTGGGGCTTTCCAGGCTGTGATCTTTAGAGCAACAGAACACCCTGCGTTTGCGCCCACGGAATGAAGGGTGATGTATTCAAACTCTTGCCCTTTAGGTTGGCAACTGAATGCTTCGCCAATAGAACTGTCGGGGCGTCTCAAAGCCTTCATATGCAAGAAGAAAGGGAATATACATGTAGCTCCAAACTACCTTACAAATTCTATTTTACCTGCTTTTTGGTACTCAGTAGCAAGTGAAGATCATAGGTTCGATTAAATGGGTGATTGGTTTCCATAGTTTTTACCTCAAATATAAAATGAAGTGAGTTGAAAAGAATACAATTGGTGGATCATATATACATCCCAGAATAATGAAATAATCTTATCTTAAACACATAAGTTTTGAAAGAGTGCATCAATAATGCCTCCTTGAAAACACACACCTACTTATTACAATGACTCCTGGACACAAAGCGTCCAACAGTGTTTTCTCCAGATAATGGATAATTAGTTATTCCCTAATAAATTGTAATGATTAAACAACAAATACCTATCCTCTGTGATAACTCTCTCTAGAAATAATCAGAATATTTTAGATGCCGCTGGTCAACTTAATGTTTAAGCTAGAAAGAAAACTTACCAATATACATAGATCTGTCATTTCCCAAATTGTACACTGAGCTTAAATTCTGCACAAATTATATGATCTAGTACTTAAGCACCTGGATACATTGAAATGAAAATGAAGAAGTCAACCTAAATGCTGTCTGTGTTATAAATCCAATACTTGTCTGTCGGGTTGTCATCTTGTGGTGGCTTGTATGTGACTGTGATGCTGAAAGTTACGTCACTGATATTTCAAACACCACCTGGGTCACTCAAAGTGAAATGGCTTCAACAGAGATTCCAGACAAAGAGCAGACTCTGAGGAAGAAAGAGACTATCCACTTCTGAGAATTTTGCAGTTGGAACCCTATAGATAATTGGCAAACATTGTTAGATTTTTGCAAACCTCATGAACAGTGGCAGGATGTTTTGTCAGATGTAGAGTCCAAAGATGAGACCCACAGGTAGAAAAGTTCTCTCAGCAACAGCTGCCATCTCAAAATAGAGGCTACCAGAATGAGGAAGATGGAAGAGCTCTGGGACCAGCATTTGCTTATAAGGCATGACTCGAAATGAGAAGAAATAGCTGCAAATATCTATTACCAATTGGAGTTTGGAATGTAAAATTTGGGGGTTTAGGAAGTTATCAAAAGATGAAATGGAGCACATAATGGACCAATGGACCTGGACCAGTATTGTCTGCTTTGAATCATATGGTTCCAAAGTGCAAGTAGTCCAAAGTGCAAGATTCAAGAGAAATCACCATTATTTCATCATCAAAAAGACCAAGTCAAGATCTATCTTGAAGTCCAACACTATCTGGGATATGATATCTATTTGCAGGCAAGGGATGTAATGTCAACACAACTATTTTTCAAATTATGCACCAACCACTAAAGCTAATGATGCAGAAATTAAAGAGTTCTTTAAAGTTTTTCATCTGAAATAGAAAAATATGCAATGAAGATGCATTGATAAAGTTGGTGATGTAATACAGCAATTAGAATCAAAGAGGAAGGAACAGTAGTTGGAAAATACAGCCTGGATGATAAAACAAAGCTGGAGATTGCCTAATAAAGTTTTGCAAGACCAACAATATCTTCATTGCAAATACCATGTTGCAAAAACATAAAAAGTAACTTTACAGACTTCTCCATGGGGAAAGCACAAAAATCAAATTGATTATATGGGAAGAAAAGATGGAGAAACTCAATATTAGCAAGTGCCATGAAGTTGGATGCCAACAGTGGAACATAAAATAACTTGTTCATATGTAAGTTCAGAATGAAGCTGAAAAGTTTTTTTAAAAAGTCCAAGGGAACCAAAACATGACTATATTCCCGCGAAGTTTCAAAAACATCTTAAGAGCAGATGTGATGTATTGACTACAAAAGACAAATTTCTATTGAACTATGGGATGACATCAAAAACATCTTCATGAAAAAAGCAAATAGCTAATATAAAGACAATAAATAAATAAAATATAAGTGTGGATGACAGAAGATACTCTTAAACTTGCTCTTTATCAAAAAGAAGTGAGGAAAATGCAAGAAATAATAAAGTCAAAGAAAATATTCAAAGGGCGACTCAAGAAGACAAAGTAATATAATAAAATGTACAAAAACCAGAGCTAGAAATCTAAAAAGGAAAAGCACACTAAGCATATCTTAAGCTGAAAGAATTAAAGAAGAACTCACACCTGGAGTTGCAATATTGAAAATGTCTATGGTTCAGAATATATTGAATGGTTCAGAAAATATCAAAAGAAGATGAAAAGAACCACAGACTGACTCTACCAAATAAAGAACTCGCTGATGCTTAGTCATTCCAAGAGATAGCATGTGACTAGAGGTACGGGAGGATGAAACTCAAGTAGTATTGAAGGCATTAATGAAAATCAAAGCTCCAAAAACTGATGAAATACTAAATGAAAGGTTTTAATAAACTAAAGAAACAGTGGAAGCACCCCTTTGACTATCCCAGGAAATTTGGAGAACAGATACTTTAGTCAACTGACTACAGTTTGTACCTATCTATATTTGTACTTATTTCAAAGAAAGGAGGCCCAACAGAGTGCTCAACTTATAGAACAATAGGATTACTATCCATGCAAGTAAAATTTTATTGAAAATCACCCAATCATTGTTACAGCAGTACATTGACAGGATCCTACCAGAAATTCAAGTTGTATTTAGACTAGGGTGTGGAACAAGGGATATCTGGTGTCTGAAGGACCTTGACTTAAACAAAGAACACCACAGAGATTTTATTTGTGTTACAACATTGAAAGGCAGTTGTAGACCATAACAAACTATGGATAAACTTGAGAAGAATGGGAACACTAGGACATTTAATTGTGCTCTTGTGTGGTCTGTACATGGATCAAGAGGCAGTGATGTGAAAAGATCCTGAGAATGATGCATGCTTTAAAATTAAGAGGGGAATTCTTCAGGGTTTTATCCTCTCAACATATGTATTAAAACAGAATGCAGATCAAATAATCCAAGAAGCTGAATTATATGAAAAAGTATGCAGCATCAGGAACAGAGGAGGCCTATTAACAGTCTTCGATATGCAAATGATATATCTTGCTTCCTAAAAGTGAGGAAACCTTGAAGCATTTGCTGATGAAGATCTAGGATTGCAGCCTTCAGTATGGATTACAATTTGAACAAACAAAGTACAAGCCTCCATAACTGGACATATAGGTAACATCATGACAAACCGAGAACGGAGTGATATTATCAAGGTGTTTGTCATGCTTGGATCCGCCATTACAGTTCATGGATGCAGCAGTCAATAGGTAACACAATGCATTAAACTCAATAAATTGGCCATTTAATTGAAGAAGCAACAGAGTCCACATGGAAAAAGCATACCAACCTGTGTGATCAAGAGGTGTTGATGGGATCAGGCATCAAAGATCCAGAACAAGAAAAATCATATTAATGTAAATGAGGGGGAGCATGAAGTGGAGACTCAAAGCCTATCTTTAGAGAATTGGACATTCCCCTACAGAAGGGGCACAAAGAAGAGGCAAGCCATAAAGGGTGTGGCATAGTAATGAGGAAACATACAACTTTCCTCTAGTTCTTTAATGCTCCCCCCAAGCCCCACTATCATGACCCCAGTTCTACCTTACAAATCTGGCTAGACCAGAGCATGTGAACTGCTATAGATAAGAGCTAGAAACACAGGGAATCCAGGACAGATAAAGCTCTCAGGACCAAGAATGTGAGTAGTGATACCAGGAGGGTAAGGGGAAGTTTGGGAGAAAAAGGGGGAAGTGATCACAATAATCTGCCTTTACCCCCTTTCTGGGGAGATGGACAACAGAAAAGTGGGTAAAGGGAGAGTGCAGTCAGTGCAAGACATGAAAAAAATTAATAAATTATCAAGGATGTATGAGGAAGAAAAATGAGCTGATCCCAAAGGCTCAAGTAGAAAGGAAATGTTTTGAAAATGATGATGGCAACATTTGTACAAATGTGCTTGACATAATGGACTATGTATGGATTGTGATAAGAGTTGCAAGAGCTCCCAATAAGATGATTAAAAAATAATAATAAATGGAAGTGCAGAAAATCCAAGATGTCACTTTAAGGATGATGGTGCCCCTGTCTCAAACCACTGTGTTTTCAATTGCCACATATGCATGTGAAAGTTGGACACTGAATATGGCAGACTCATGAAGAGTCAGTGCATTTGAATTATGGTGCAGACAAAGAAACATGAACGTATCGTGGGGTGCGTAAAGAACCAACGGCAATTTCTTCATGAATGTTCAGTCAGAATGTTCCTAGAGGCAAAGGTGGTGAGACTTGATCTCAAGTACTTTGGACATGTTATCAGGAGAGATCAGTCTTTGGAAATGATCATTATGCTTGGCGAATCAGAGGAACCAGCTAAAAACATGAAGACCCTCAGCAAGATGGACTGAAACAATGGGCTCAAAGATACAAACAACTGTCAGGGTGACTCAAGACCAGGCAGTGTTTCATTCTCTCTTATATAAGGTCACTGTAGGTCATCATTGACTGGAAGGCAGCTACCAATAATAATCATATACCACTAAGAATGACCATGACCGCCCAACAGGACTTTCTTCAATTGACTCCCAAGGGTTTTCTGGACGGGTGGGCTTAAACCATTTGGCTTGCAGTCAAGCTGGAATCCAGAGCATCGGCTCTAGGGGAAGTTATTTACTCTATAATCTCAGCTTTTATAGTCATGTAGTCCATGTTTCCTTATGAATCTCTATATGCCTTTTATCTTCCTTCCATTTGTGTTTCCTTGTCCCTTTGTCTATACTACTCTTTGTTTTTCACAGAGAAATGTTGCTTTATTCTAGACTCAGATGGCTAGGCGGGAGGCGGCCACTCTAATGCAGGCCCTTGGGCCCACAGAAGAGCTGGGGGCACAGGCTGTGAACTTTGTCTGGCAGAGCGTCCTTGGAGTTCCGGAGGCAGGCCCAAGTGCGGGTGCCCAGCCCTTGCAGGTGGTCATCGTAGTAGGTCTGCCTGAAGCCCCGGATGCCCCCCAGGCTCCAGAAGGACTGCCACTTGTGTCTGGTCTCTGTTATCACTTCTTTCAATTTGCTCTGCATCTGGCCCAAGCAATTCCTCTCTCATCTGGAGGTTCGGGGTCCCCTGGAAGTCTTCATCCTGGCACACTGGCAGATTCTGGAGCAGAGATACCAAATTGAATAGCTTCATGGAAGACGCGGTCACCGGGCTTCTTCTGCCCATGAAGAAGTGTGTCGGCCTGGTCTCCTGGGCATTTTCAGATTGTGGCGTTTCTCCACAAAGGCGCTGGAGAAGGGTCAGGGTTCCTGGGCTGGGCCTGGATTTGATGGAAAAAGACAGCATGGAAGGGTGTCTACACTACTCTTTAAGTCGCTCAGCAGTGATTAGATTTTGGACTCATCTTACAATATATCTTACAATATAGATTTTTATAGTTATAGTGAACACTCTTAAGGCTCAGAAGCATTAGCTCAGGGAAGACAGAACAGGAAAGACACACAAGGAAATAATAGGCCACATAGCTACACACTACAAAACTCTCACTGAAAACAAATGGCCAGTGAGCTAGGTCAACCTTTCCAAGAGATATTAATGATCTCAACCTGTAATCCACTCGTAGAATTATCTTTCATGTAGTGGAGGAACTTGGATGAGATATGAACATAGGCTTGGATAAACACTATGAAATACCTAATGAAAGAAATGCTTATATATAAGAGGGTAGCCCCCCAAAAAAACAGAAAAAGCTTCACTGGGTGAAGGTTTAAGAAAACACATTTTTTCCTGCTAGGGAGCACCAAGCAAGTCACTCCGAGTTAGTGCAGGCAGCGGTGTCACCTGGGAAGTTTCTTTCTGGTCACAGTGGATTGTTTCTTAAAATAATTTTTTTCTGAAAAGTGGTTTTACTCAAACCTCATTTTTTGTGATGGCTGATTTAAGAGACCATCATGTGCCTAGGATTTTTTTTTCTGCTCCAGAAAAATGCCAAAGAAACTGTTGTCATTTTGAACAGAGTTTATAAGGACAGCATCATGGGAAAATCTTGTGTAGGAGTGGTTTTCTCATTTCAAAAAATGTGTGAAATATTAATTAACAACAAACCTCATTCTGGACATAAGTCGGCTTTCCGAACTGATGGACATGTTGGCTGGTAACCCATTTAGTGTTTGTTCCACCAGGTCAGGCTGTTAATCAAGCTTTCTATTTAGATTCTAAAAAGATACCTTAACAGCGTGTGACAAAAAGGCCTGATTTGTGACAGATGGGGAAACTGGTTTTGCCATGGCGACAATGCACAGCCATCTCAGTGCGTCTCTTTTTGGCAAAAATCAGTGGACCTCTTTTGCCCCACACACCTTAATCACCTGACTTTACTACTTGCAGCTTCTCTTTGCCTGTGAATGAAGAGAGACATGAAGGGTCACTGATTGGAGAACATAGACGAGGTGAAGGAAAAAAAAGGTGCTGACAGCCATCCAAAGAGATAGATTTGAAAAACATTTCCAAGAATGGAATTGCATATTTGACAGATATATTAAATGCAATGGAGAGTACTTCGAAGGTGATAAAATTATTGCAAAAAAATTAAATACATAGCTTTGAAAAATATCCAGTGTTTTGGGGGTACCCTCTTGTGTAATTCCTGGTGAAGACCAGATGGTAACTGCTTGAAAACCCACACCATGATTTTCCCAACACAGCCTGCCCTGAATGCCATTTTTAAAGCCCAGCTAAGCTTCACTGTGCTCCCCTCAAGCAGTAATCAAGAGGGAGAATGCTTCAGTCCAGAAACCAGAAATGATAAGCTACTTAGGAATCTGCAAAGCCCTGTCTCCATCTTAAGTTTTGACATAATCCAAAGAGAGTTCAAGAGTCATGTTGAGGTACTTTATACACATTTCTAACAACTAAACCACAAAGGCGACTAGGAAAAAATCTGGAAAAGCAGGGAGAAGTAATATGCTTACTGAAAGAGATAAAATATATACCAATTAAGGCAGGCATACAAGCACACACACACAAAGTAGCTGGGTATAAAAGTGTCCTCAAAACTTAAATAGATAGGGAAAAGAGTTACCTTTCTTTTTCTTTCATTTCAGCTTGTTCAAACAACCTACTACTTCCTGCTAATACATTAAAACATTAAGAGTCGTTTGGAAGTGAATTGAAAAGGGGGCCCTTAGTGATGCATGCTGTTAGCCTTGTATTGTTTGGAGGCAGACTTAACATAGATAGGATGTCACTCCACTTCCTGTATGTCTGTTCTTTGGTCTCATGCCTGTGAGAGTTTCCTATGTCTACCTGTGGGAGTAATGGAGAAAACAGATCCAGGTAAGGTGGAGGAAACATAGACAACAGAGCAGAAGGTAGGGAAGGAAGACCCTGGTTTCCTGAACCAACTTCTGTACTCGTATGCCTGTGAATGACTTCCTGTCGCAGGTCAAACGTCTCTCTCTATCTGGAGGAACTTACTCCCTTCATTTAAAGCAGATTAGGAGAGAATTCTACTCAGACAGTACAAAGAAGGAAGTAGCTACAGAAGGTGCAACCTCTGATTATGACCCCATAAAACATTATATGAATAGATCATCGCAAAAAATGCGACTGGGCAGAGAAGGAAATAGGGAGACCTAGGCCGGAGACTGAATCAACAAGGCATTCCCCGGAGTGACCAGAACTCAAGAGCAATCCAGAGGGCAAGGATCTTGGCTTGGGGCGACATTTCCCAGAATCCCTTGCACACGACATGAACAAATGGGAATAGAGCACCCAGTCTAAAGATGAAGAACACCTTAAAGGACAGCAGTAGGCATCTCAAGAATTTCATCCTGCATGCAGCCAAGAAATCAAATGGTGCACTGCATTGGGTAAAGCTGTTGCACATGACCTATGTAAAGAGTTGGAACGTCACTTTGAGGACTGAGGTGTGCCTGACTCAAGTCATGGTCTTTTTAATTGCTTCATCTACTTGTGAAAGTTGGACACTGAATAAGGAAGAACAGACAAGAATCGACATGTTTGAATCGTGGTGCTGACGAAGAATATTGATGGTGCCATAGACTGTCAAAAATAAATGTCTTGGAAGAATCACAACTAGAATGCTACTTAGAAGCAAGGATGAGCAGACTTCATCTTTTGTACTTTGGACGTGCTATCAGGAGATACTCTGTGCAACATAACAATACATTGCTTAGTAAAGTAGAAGGAGAGTAGAAAAGAGGAAAGCCTTTGCCAAGGTGGACTGACACCGTGGCTGCAACCATTGTCTCAAACATGATAATTTTGCAGACAGTGGGGGACTGTGTAGTGGTTTGTTCTGTTGTGCATGGAATCTCTTTGAGTTGGAACCAAATTGAAGGCATCTAAAAGCAGCAAGGCACCGCATGTGCAGGCAAGAAAGTATCATGTGGATGTGTCTGAATTCTGTCTTTTTGCTCTTAAGAGTTAATAAATTTCTCCAGTGTTGTCTCTATGTCTCTCAACATAAAATATCTCTCATGAGAAGTATTTAACTTCAGTATTGGATACATTCACAGGCAGGAAGTCAGGATCTCAAGACATAAGGATTTGCTTCAAAATATTTGTGGAAAAATGCATTATCTTGTAATTCCATCTTTCCATGAATTTTTAAACCTCTCATAATTTTGGAAGCAAAATTTGATCCAATGCATTACTGAAAAATTGTATTTATACATCCATTTATAAATTTATTCAGCCAATATAACATGACAAACAGTGTAATTTTGGAAATGAGATACTGATACTCAGATGCTCAGGAAATCTCACATGTCACATTGGCAATCATGGTGATAGTTAGGGTTTTGGGGAGGCCTTGTTAACACCAACATTAAAGTTGTTCTTCCATGAAATGCAGGTGACAGAAAAAGTAAGACTATTTTTGAGCAATTTTGAAATTTAATTATGTTGCACAATGGGATTATAAATATTCATCAGATCGATAAATCTGGTTAGGAAAATATTTAAGTGCTCATATGCAGAATAGTTTACCTAGCTTTACTTTTACCTTCCTATTTTATGTACTTTAAAAATGTCCTTTTTCGCTTTGCTGCCATCCATTCATAAACCATCTTCAAGAGAATACGGGATGAAACACGAACGGTTTCTGCAACCTGCAGGATTAAAAACTTGGGGGCAGCTTTCATCCTACTCTGTGCTTGAACCTGTCTGTGCCGCCTGAGCTAGCAGACTGTTTAAAGTTCCTGTGGCTTGGGGAAAAGCCAGTATCTACAGACAAAGTTTCATAGAAAAGACTTTTTTCCCCATAACTGGCCAAGATATAAATCCTTCACTGGTTGAGTCTGATTAGGTAGGGAAAATGGGAGGAGGCAGTCCAGGATGTACTTGTTAAGGAGAAACATGTTTTAATTTTTCAATAACAAAAATACTGGGATATAAAAAGTATAGATGAACAAATATTTTCCATTAAGGTTTGATGCTAAAATATGGGAGTTTTAGAAGTCACCAGACTGGTCTCTGTGCTTCCTACTGCCTAGACATTTAAAAAGATAGCAGCAACCTTGATGTCATCGCTATTTTCCTTGGCTGCTTTGAGAAAAGCTTTTCAATTTCACTTACTCAATCACTCCTTCGAGCCTTTCCATTGTGGTGTGCAATGAGTGTCTGCAATAAACAATTTCATTGTTCTAAAATTCTAAGTTTAGCTTTGGGGCCTGTCTTATCCTATATTGTAATCATTTAGTTTCAATTTTGTTATTTGAATTCAGAATGGCCTAAAATAGGAGAAAAAGAGGGGGACATCATTTTCTTGTTAAGCACAATAACTTTTCTCAGAAAAATACATTGAAAATCAGTTTCATATATTACTTTAATGAAGATAGTCTATATTTTTCCACTCTTTACCATTGCATAAATGACTTAAGTGTTCAACTTCTATAAATCCAATACATTATATAATACTCAGCCTCTATATTAATGCTTCCAGGAAATCTATTCTTATCATTGCTACCTCCAAATGTAGAGACTTATCCCTGTAGTTGTTAAGCCCAATCAATAGTCAAACATAGGGTCAGACAACTGAATTTATTAGAGAGGCTGATCTAGGAAGACAATCTCACAGTAACCGAGTATTATGCCAGTGGTTCATGGATTACAATTTTGGCAAGATTTTTATACCTGGTTTTGTTTTTTCTCTTGCAAATGTTAATTACATATAGTATTCAGGTGGACTATGATTCCAGAAATGAGTGGGTTCTTATTGTTGGTAGGTATCGTCTGGTTGGTCCCAGTCATAGTGAGCCTGTGCACAACACAACAAAACACCAGCCAGTCCTATGCCATTCTCACAGCTCATTTGTTTCAACCAGAGCCAATCCAGTTCCTTGAGGGCATGCCTCTCCTTCGCTCCCCCACTGCTTTATCAAACATGATGTCCTTCTCTGGGGGTTGGTTTTTCCTGAAAACTTATCCAAAGCATGAAAGACAAAGCGCTTACCTCTTTGCCTCTAAAGACCACTCCAACTCTATGTTTCCTGACAGATGATTTTGTCCTTTGAGAAGTCCATAGTTCTTTTAGTACCCTGTGTCATCACTTATGAATTGAAATACTTTCATTCTTCCTCAGTCTCCTGTATTCAATATTCAATTTTCTCATGCATGTGAGGTCATTGAAAATGCCCTGGTGAGGGTGAGACATATCCGGGTCCTCAAAGTAGCATCCTTGCTTTTCAATCCTCTAAAGAGGTCTTGTGCAGACCTATCTAATGAACTCCTCTTTGGAGCTCTTGACCACTGTTTCCATAAGCTTTGACTATGGATCAAAACAAAACACAATCAGGGATAGCTTCAACCTTTTCTCCAAAAATTCTGATGCTGCCTATTGGTCTACTTGTGGGGATTTGGGTCTTTTAAAAATTAAGTTATAATCCATACTACAGGCAGCAATTCTTAATTTTCATCAGTGAGTGCTTCCCGTTCGCCATGCCTTCAGTAAGCAAAGTTGTTTCATCTGCATCCTGCAGGTTGTTGATAAATCCTCCTGATGCCACATGGTCCTTCATATAAGCCAGCTGCCAGATTTAAAAGAAGATGTGGAGCAAGGGATATGTTTATGTCACATGACTCTTGGCTGAAAATAGAGAATATCAGAAAGATGTTTATTGTGTTTCACTGACTATACAGAACACTTTTAGAGCAAGATTCCTGACTCTTTGTGTATCTTAATCATTTGACATATTGCCTATCTCTCTCTTTCTATAAGCAAAGTATTTCTCCTTGACTTTCTAGGACATTCCATGGTCACCTTTGTAGTTTATGTGTATAGAGTACTCAAGATAGCTTTGGGGCTGTTTCAAATTTCACCAAGAGTTGTATGTGAGCAAGGACGTCATCAAGTATTTCACAGGACTGACAATCTCTGTTCATCATCCAAGCGATTCTCTGTCCTCCATTACATCTGAGGCAGCAGTGAAAGGTAATACTCTGAGGTAAATGAAAAGAAAACTATTACTATCACTTATAAAGCTGACCTGACGCATGTGCCTATTTCTGATGATAAACCAAAACCAAACCACTGCCATGGAGCTGATGCCAACACATAGAGACCCCAAGGACAGGGTAAAACTGGCTCTGTGAGTTTCTGAGACTGTAACTAACTGCAGGAGTTGAAAGTCCTATTTTCTTCTACAGAGCAACTGGCGGTTTCAAACGTCTTACTTCAGAGACAGTCCAACAAGTAATCACTGTGCTACCAGAGCTAGCACTGTTAAGCTGTCATAGTACTTAGCTGTATGACTTGTTCTCTGATTCTGTGTATGCCCTGTTAGACCTACATTGTATGAACTGTCTTTGAGCAGCAGCTATTGTTGACACTGCTAGGATAGCCCATATTGTGAAGGGACATTTTGGCCAGGATTTAAGGATCGCTGCTCTGCTCTGATCCCCTCAGTTATTTCTTCTGCTATTTTCCCCGTGGTGATTGATAAATTTCTCAAAGCCTGTTCTAGTTCAATTCTACTATAAGTAGAGGGAAAAGCACTCATCGATAACCAACACCAACCTCATTGTTGAACTAAAGCTTTCCTTCTGACTCTTATTATATAATAAAAGATGTTTTAACATCAGTGTTTCAATGATTACTGGAATCTTAATATGAATGTTAAAATATAATTCAGAGTTCTCAAAGTACATTGTATGCAGTCAACAAGAGACTGACCATGGAAATCTCCTGCCAATAAGAATGGATCATTTAAGCTTCTGTAATTAGATGTAACATATAGAAATATTGTATTATAAGAGATGCATAAAGCTTCTGCAGAGGAACAAGAAAAAAATTTTGAATGTGACAATCAAGTTTCCATTAGGGAATTTTCACAAGTAGATAGTCACCACAACTACAATTCCAATACCCATTATTATCAACATGAGTTAGGAATAAAAGATTATGGACTACATTTTCAACTCACTTGTCATAGCATTCTTGATATTAATCACCTAAATCTGGAGGAAAGGCTTGGTTGATTGTTTCAAAATATCTACTTTTCCTATTAGGCAAGTGAATATATATTTTTGGTAACTGTCACGTAAGTAACTAGACTCCTAGTGAAATTAAAACATGGTTCTAGAGGCAGTTGGGTTATTGGTGGAAAAATTATTACTTAACCTTAATTACATGAGCTTGTAAAATTTAAAGTGGAAGGCTGAATTAAATGATATTTTAGAAGGATCAGTCTTGTGGTAATTTCAACATTGCATTAGATAGTCAGTACCTGTCATGGATTGTGACAATTTAACAAACAATCTTGGTCTAAGCAATATTTCTTTTAAAAGGTGACTAGGTAGGCTGAGTACATAATATCAGGTTATATTCTATCAATAATGATTAAGTGAAAGTTATATCAAAGAGCACCTGTGGAGATAATCAAATCAAATTGCACTGGCAGGGGAGTCACTCTCCAGAAGGTTGATCTATGGTAGATCCAAGAACCTGAAATTCATGTTGAGTCTGTAGCTGTTTGGAGTACTCAGTCAATAAATTTGATCTTCTTTAACTATGAAAGATGTATCAAGATTTTAGACCCTGTAATTTTGCAGCATATAATAATATTTGCACTCATTTCCTTGGTATATAATAACCTGAAAAATGAGGGTAAAAGATAATAATCCATGATGCTAACAACAGGTGACACAGGTATGGTAGACCTAAGCTGAAAATGGCTGGACATTCTTGGAAGTAACCGAAATCCAATTGAAGACCAATAGCCACAGGATGTTGGAATATCTGGGATTTTGCCTGCAATAGGAATTTCCGTTTTAAATTTACAGAAGTGTTTTGGCTCCCTTAAACTGCAAGAAATGGATTTCGTGTTAAACAGGCACAGTTCTAGTGAATGCTTTCTTGTAGGCAGACCACTGCCCCTGCTTTCTCAAAGCTTATTAGAAAGAGCCACAGGATTGCTGGATCTTGCCAACTCTTTATGATGTCTGGAACACATTGAGTTACAAACGTATCTCAACAATATGTTCCCCATGGAGTTCTTATGATCCAGGTTGTTATGCTTCTTTATAACCTTTCAAAGCAGTTCTAAAAATGCTGGCAAGTGCTCCTGAAAACCATGGTTAATGCCAAGTGGTTTGTGATCATTTCGGTTACCATTTTTAGGTCAAATTTCCCCATTCCCAAATTTATTGCAAAGAATACCTAGGTTATTGCCTACACTAGGAGGACTTATCATAGAAGCCTGACTGAAAGAAGTGAGCCCTTTTTTGAAGCTTCCTGCACCCTTGGACTGAGGACTGGAGTACTCAGATGGGGGGAGGGGGAAGCAGAGTAGCCTCTCTGAGGCTGATGGAGTGGCAGTCATTAGACTCTGGGGGGAACTCCAAATTGGAGGGTGTCCAATAATTACCATATATTTAGTACCTCAATGACCCCCCCCCCTTGTTGGGCAGTGATTTGCACTGGGAAGAATTGATCCAGAATGTATCCCTCTGTCACTAAGCCTCATGTTCAGGATAAACAGAGTGCATTTGAATGGGAGATCAAACTGTATAGGTCAACAGCAAATGAGTTGTGGCTTATATGAAACTGTACTCTCATAGACTCTTCTTTATACAGTGTCCAGAGGGTTGTGTCATTAGAAAACTGGAAGATACCATCAATGCAATCACCTTTTACCTCAGGGGGTGGGGGAGAAGGACAATGTTTTACTTTTTTATTTCTATGGGGTTTTGTTTTCCTGTTTTTTGTTTGTTTGATTTGGTTTGTTGCTGTTGTTGGTGCAGTTGGTCTTGTGGAACTTTGTTTTTTTTTTTTAATACTACCCCCAAGGTACTCTTGAGTCATGCATATCAAATGGACAAGCAGATGGATTCTGTGCTCCATATTAACTTTAGGCCCAATACAAGAACAGTTATTTCTTGTAACATTCTCTGCTTCATACTCACCTTCATGAAATGATTACTGAAGATAGGGTGCTACAATGGTTCCTGGCCAGAAATAAAAATAGTGTCTGGAGTCTTAAAGGCATGTATTCAATAAAGCAACCGTCTAAGTGATGAATCAGCTAAGTTCATATGGAAAAAGCACCCCAGCTTGTATGATACGAGATGACAATAGCAAAATCCAAATATGATGAAGAGAAAAGTATCAGAAATTAAATTGTGAGCACCCAATTTGTAAATGGCTATGAAGCACAGTGTGGGTCCAAAACCCATTTGACTAGATCATCTAGTCAGATAAAGCCTCCAGAAGATCCCCGTTAGCCATAGGCAAGGGGATCATTGTAATCTTGAATATGGAAGATCAAACTTGATACTTGGCCAGTTGACCTCCCCCTTGACCCAACCTGAATTTATTCTAAGCTAAAGTATATCTTGCTTATTCCAAGACCAAAATACTTCCCTGACTTTTAAAATATTGATGGTGCTCTTTTCTTTCTTATTCATTTTTGGTATTTTTATCTTTTATTATTATTATTTTATCCTTTCCACTTTGTTTTGTTTTTGTTTTTGTTTTTATTGTTTCTGTTGGTCTTCCCAGGTTTTGAAGCATGGAAGGAAGAGGTGCATAAAGATATTAACAGATGCAAGGGTTTATAGGGGATGTAGGGCTGTGGAAAGGGAAACTGGAGGGTTGTAGGAATTTGAGGAGCAAAAATGAATGTGGGAGTGGGTAGTACTAGAACTGATTGTGATTACACAACTAATTTAAAAAGCAGTTTTACCATGGATGTATATCATATGTGAATGCTATATCAAGAATGCCATGGGTGGGGGGTGGGAAGGAAACCATATTTGACTAATTGTTACCATAGGTGAAGGGGAAAAAGTTGTTGCACAGGGGACATTGAGTTTATGTCAATGATAGTAGGCTAATTTAGAAAAGAATATCAATCAATGAAACAGGTTATATCTGCTACATAATGGGGAAATTGCATCTCTCAGTAGTCTAATGACAATTCTTTTGAGGTATGGCCTTTTTGATAATAGGAGTAAAGAGGTGAACTAGTATCTCTTACCCTTCTTCAGCTCTCTGCCTCTCTTAATGGAACATTGGACTTGGAGACTGGTGACCCATGGAGCCTGCCAATCCTGGGCACTGTGGCTCTGCCGTCTTTCCACTGACCTTGAATCCACACAACTCTGTGCTGTGATCAACATACCTGGTCTTTGATCTCCTAGCATTCTGCTTTTAATTTCTACTTCAACCACTGGAAGCTATGTGAGTCTGAGATCTTAAGCTAGCATTCGATCCATGAATTTCAGGTGGACTGGGCTGGGCTGCTTTATTGATATACAATTCTTTCTCAATATAAAGTTATATCTTATACATGTATTACTGTTAGTGATTGTGTTTCTCTCAAAAAATTCAGTTTAACACAGCCTAAAGAAAGAAAACATACACATGTCATGTACTGTATATATTCAACTATATGCTGAGTTTTTCAGCATTTTTACAGTTTTTGTGATAAAATCAGGTGCCTCAGCTAATATTTGGGTAGACTTACACTTGAGGATAATTGTATCAAGTTTCACTTTGTGATAAAATCATATGTTTATCAAAATTTTGTTTCAGACTGCCTTACTATACCATTTAAAATATAGAATGCACTTTTTAAGAATGATGCCCCATTAACTAAAAACACACGCACATTTCATTAGAAGAGGAAGAAAGAATAAAACCCAAACAAAACATTTCTAAAGATATCTCCAAAATGAAAGTCTGTTTACCCAATACAGGCCTATATGCAAAGCTCTGGTTGCTACCCAGTTGGGTGAGGACAGACCCACATGTAGCTCCCAGGGAGGTGCAATCTTACATAAGGGGAGACTCAATATGTTTCAGGTATTTAATAGTCACACTTACTACTTGCTTTTCCCGATATGGAAGGATATAATTAAGCTAAATGTTTTTTCAAACAAATTCAATGTTCTCTTCCATATCTTAGACTAACATTCTCAGCACAAGAAAAAGAATAATTATAATTGCAAAAGGACAGTATAATACAGAACAAACTAACGGAAACAGAAACCTGGTGTGGCGGTCATGTGCTTATGTTAATTTCATGACTGAGATGTAGGGGTGGCGTCTGGTCTGTTAATCTGGAGCTAGTCATTGTGTAGCCAATGAGGCCTCCGTGTGCGCATAGCTTTCTCCTGAGACTTCTGGGAAATATCACAATATTTCCCTGGTGGAAATGAGAACCTATCTTCCCAATTGTTGGGAGTCAGTCTCAGAGACAATGAACTACAGAGAAGACAAGATGGCAGAGTCCGAGAAGCTGAGAGAGTCAGAGGAGAAGGCATGTGGCCTTACCCTGATGGAACTAGACCTCTGAAGCTGGAGAAGCCACATGAAGACTCCTGTTGGCACTGTGTTGCTTCTCCCACCACTGGATGATGTTAATGGACCCTGAGCCCTGGAAGCGAGTGTCAGTGTCAGTATTCTGCACCCTGTGACCTTGTGAATCAAAAGGAGACGTTCTAGACTGGTATTGGGCATAGAGGCTAATATTGGACTTATGACTTGGAACTGGACTGGACTGGGATGCTTTCTCAATGTCCCATTTCTCTTGTATATAAACCCTTTCCTTATATCCATGTGCATGTCTATGAGTTTGTTTCTCTAGTTTACCTGGGCTAACACAGCTGGTTTTTAAGAAGAAGGCAGAGAGACGCTGAAGAAAGTCAACTTCAGAGGTACAAAATGGTTTCATTCTAAATGGATTTAACTTCCAATGAAAGATTCCAAATCCCAGAAAAATTGAAGTTCCACTGACCCATTACCCATCCTCATTCAGATGAAAGAGGTACCTCTTACCTGAAACGGAGCCTTGTTGCTGTCCTTAGGTTCTTTATAGTTGGTTCTGAGCCATAGTGACCGTAAGCACAACAGAACCAAACACTGCCTGACCCTGTACCTTCCTCACCACTGTTCCTGTGGTTAGGCCTATTGCTGCAGCTAGTGTGTCAATCCATCTCTTTGCTTCTTTTCCGTTGCCTTCTACTTTACCAAACATCACATCCCTCTGCTGGGACTGGCCTTTCTTGACAGCATGTCCACAGAGGTTCCCTATGAGATGGTGGACTGACAGGAACCAACCCACAAAATAAAGGAGAGCAAGAGAAGAATGCTCCGGCAAAGATTTGCTTCTCTAGGATCTGTTCAGATACTCACCTGAAGCTGAGAAGATGTAGAATGATCAGGGATTCTGGAGCCTACTCACCTTGCCCAGCTGAGGATCTGAACTGATGTTATCATGGTAAAGAATACTGTTTTTATCCAGCGTCTCCTCTTCTGGTTTGGCTCACCAGGTCCATGTTGCCAGAATTATGTTATCTTTATCAAGAGAAAGATTTGCTCTGATATACACAGCGACAGCACTGGGGGATTTTTATTAGATGCTCTTTGCAGGAAGGAAACAGGATTCATCCAGAACGGCCAACATAATACTGTCTTGCTCATCCATGCCCTCTAAGGTGTTTAAAGGCTCATGGTTCACACAAGACTCTCTTTCGTTGCAGTATGCTCTTTTCCCACTCGATGATGTCAGGGCAACAAGTGATTCTGTGAACTGTAGCTAGGCCGGTGAGATGTCGTCCTGGCCTTGGGTCTGGTCTCCAAGACAAGATCTGCGGCTCTTGAAGGATCTTCTGAGTCCTCAACTCAAGTAGGAATCACACCTGCCTCTGCCTTTTTCCCAGGTCTCTACTTTGACTCCCTTTTCTGATCTTCAGTAAAACATAATAAAAAATTAACCATTTAGATTTCAAGAGTTGATTTTTTAAATCAAAATGTTCATTAAAGCTTCCAGTGTTTGGTTGTGCATGGGACTGCGGCCCACTGGGATGGAGGTTCAATTCCAGCTCCCGGGAGCAAAGGCTGGGCCTCCTACTCCCACCACCTGAGGGCAGTGATGCCTACAAAAAAAAAAGCTTCCAGTGTCACTCTAACAATAAAGCAATTTATTACTCCCATCTCACTAGAAAAAGCATTGAACAAACTAGCAACTGTTCCTGGATTCGGAACCAAATTAAGATCAAAGGACAAGTCACTTCACTAAAATCTGAGGAGAGATGGGGGACACAGATAATTAAAACTTGCTAAATGAAGAAGCCCAAGAGCAGAAGCTATATACTAAGGATAGAAGTAATTAGAACATTTAAGCTATAAATGAAATATTGCTGGAAACAGCACAGGTTGACTTGAGAGTAAAATCTTTGGAGGGGCATTTAGTCTTAGAAGAGAGTCCATACACTTTCATGTGTTTACCTATTTGAGTCCACCAAATTCTTTAAATATGATTCCATTCACATGAAGATGCCATATTAATCCATTGTAAAAGAAATCAGATCTCTGGATTCATCTGGATATCTGAGGATAGGTGACAGAGGGTTGAGTGAAAGATGATAAACTAAAGCTTTCTGGAATGCTAGATCTGTATATTTTCTGGTTAGAGGTTAATGTGGCTAATCTATGTATTCTGTTAAACTTAATTAAACTTTACAAGAGTACCCCAGACAGTTGGCATAAAAATGAAATTAGAAGACAATGAAATTTCTCCACAAGCTCTACACAAAAGACCTACATATTTTCTACTTTGTGTTAATTATATTTCAAAAGATACAGAATATTACTTAGTGAAATATATAAAATAAATTATCAATAATTGGTAAGAGTAACAAGGAAAATAAGACACAATTCCAAATGGTGGTTTTCCCAAAAGTGATGAAACCTGTGATTTGGAGGGAAACAATATATACATGCAAGACTTAATAAATACTGGCAATAATCTATTTTTTAAACTAAATGTTGAATACATAAATGCTGTTTCTTAATTTGTAGAAAAGTCAGACAGATTGACAGACAGATGATGATAGATGGATAGATTAGATAGATAGATAGATAGATAGATAGATAGATGTAGATAGATAAGAAGACAAACAGATGCATGTAGTTCCTTGATAGTGTGCATTGCTGCTTTATGAATTCAAGCCCCAATATGGGAGAGCCTGTGCATAGATAGATGCCAAGAGTCTGAAAAACCAAGAACCAATCTGAGAGATACACATTTATATGTATGAATGGATAGTACTGCTTCTTCTGGACAAGAAAGTATCCACTATGATGGTTATTGTGGAATTTCTTGTTATATTGGTTACAATTATGAATGAGGTGGGCTATTGAAGTCATTAACCCTGTGGATGCTAACACATGAGAAACTCAGTACTAGATAGTGTGGTAGTCTGAATAGACTAGAGAAACAAATTAAAAACATCCATATGCATATCAGGGAGAGTTTTATATACAAAAGGAATGGAGCATTGAAAAAACATCCCAACACAGTCCAGTCCAAGTCCATAAGTCCAATATTAGCCCATATGTTCAATACCAATCCATAAGTCCTCTTCAGACTCATGAAGCCAATGCAACAACACCAGGACAATCACAGGTCAGTGGATGCAGAGTCTTGTGTACTCAATGGTGGTAGAAGCCTCAAGGGTCTCCCTGTAGTATCTCCAGTTTCCAGGGCTCAGAATCTATCAGCAGGCTGCTATGTGTCTCCTCAGCTATGTCTCCCAAGGAGTGCATTTTATGTCTTGTAAGTAGTGCATCTCCAAGGAACTGAGTCATATGTCTCTAACATCCAAGGGGAAAATATAGCCGGATTTCCCAGAATTCTCAGGAGAAAACCATGCCCACACAGAGGTCTCATGGGCTGTCTTGAGATTGATAGGCTAGACTCCACATCTTCACTCTCAATCCTGACATTGACACGAGATTACATGACTGACACAGGTAGATAATATTTTATGTACCTGAGTGTATCTTTTGGACAAGAAGGAGAGTAAAAAGAATCCACGGTTCCTCTGACTGTGCTGCACAACTCTGGTACCTGAGGGTTGGCTTGGGGAGACTGTCTTTTAAATATGTCCGAAAGGAAAAGGGGGATGTCTACTTAGCTGAAAAGTGATAATTTTGGAGCATTAACTTATGTCCCTACAGCTGCCAACTAAAAAGTTGGTGATTTTAGTACACCCAAATATTCCTTGAAAGGACAGCAATGTATTTTTGAAAGATTATCCACTGAAAATCTTATGAAACACAATTCTAGTCTGAAACATGGAGTTACCTCCAGTTGGAATTGACTCAATGGCAACTCACTTACTTACATAGGTAGTTATAAATAGATACAGATGTTTTATTTATGTATCATAGATTTCACATACAATATATACTCGTGTAAAAGGCAAGTTTTTCAGCACATTTTTTTATGCTGAGAAACCTCCCTTGCTTTTACCCCAGTGAGGATTTCAGTTACCTATTCCTGGTGCCGTGTGGGTGTTTTCTGATCTCTCCCACTCATCTTTGGGGGCCTGCAGCCTCTGCGGGTGGTCTGATGACTGCTGATATCACCACTCTTCTTTTCTCCTGCACACTGGCAGCCTCAGTGTTGTCTGTGCTGTACTGGTCAAGAACCTGCCCCCTTCTGTGAGCTGGTACCTGGCGTGCACCACAGCCTTGTCAGATGAATGTAGGCTCCAGCCACTCTTCTCTTGCTTTCTCCAGGACTGTGATCAATGACATAGCCTTTATAGTCTTACCTGTGCTAGGTCACACCCTCCTTGTTATTCCTAAGCATTGCTGAATACAAATACCAGTATATCTCTGGCCTTGCATATGCAGTATATTTATTTACAGTACTTGGTCTGCTATCTTCCACTTTTTAATTTTCTTATTAACCTATATCTGGATCCAGTGTTGACTATGTTTGCTTAGAACAACCTATGTTCCGGCTCATAACATACATGCTACATTGTGTACACACTGTGTTACTGCATGTGTTCCATTAGCACTTCCTCTACATCTGTGGTAACACTGGGTATGCAGTAACACAGTGCATGCAGTAATATAGTGTGCACACAACACAGTGTGTATATTATGGACCCTAATACAGGTTGGCTATGCACACAGTCATGTCACCATATTCTGGCATATTATCATCCTGTGTTACACCTCAAGCTATACGAGCTGCATTGTGTACATGGGGTAAGACAGCATAAGTGCAATCCAGCACATGCAGTAACAGAACGAGGATAGTTATTGTGGATATATTGCTTTTGTTGATGCTCTTTCCCACTTCCAGAGCTAGCTTACTGTTTTCACTTGAAATAGATATTCAAAAATATTTAACCTACTGATGCCTCAATTAATGGTAATTCATTGGTATTTTTTTGGTAATAAAATTAATGGTAATTTTATTGGTATCTATTTTTATTTTGAAATTTACTGGGTGCTGCTGCATTTCCCACTTTAACATTATACTCAATAAACTAATAAGTTTGCCCTGCTTTTTGGTAAAATTGGGTGCCTCAGCTTGTATTTGGGTCAGCTGATACTCTGGTATATATGGTAAATTATTTATAACTAGCCCATAGGTATCTCTATTTTGCTTACAATGTTGTAATTGCCTAAATTGGGGGGAAGGGGCATGGTTATTCCCACTGTTTGTTTTTTCTTATTTCACTAAAATACATTGCCTCTTTCATCTTAGAAGATATTGACTAAAAAATAGTGAAAAATTTAAACAAAAATCTGATTCTCAGACTGCCAAGATGATGGTGCCAAGGTGGGATCTCTTGCCTAGATGACAGTGCCATAAAGCCTGAAATGAACAATAGGAAGAACATGGAAAAAGAAGATAAACATGGGTAGACTCAACAGCTTGTTTCTAAAAATGACTGGGCAATAGCCTAAATTGGAGAGGAAATTTGGAAACTCCTAGAAACCAGTGAGAATGACAACACAATATATCAAAACCTGTGGGACACAGCAAGCACAATCATCAAGGGTCACTTTCTTGCAATAAATGCACACATGGTAAAAGAGAGAAAAAGTGTCAATGCCTGTGTTTGTCTGGGCTGACTAGAGAAACAAATTTTTAGATATGCATATATGTGTGTAAGAGAGAACTTTATATCAGAAATTGTACATTAAGAAAACATTCTAGCCTAGTCCCGATCAAGTCCATAAGTCTGATATTACCCCGTACAGCTATATCAGTCCACAAATTTCTCCTTAGACACACTGCCAAGCAATGATGCAGAATGCAGGAAGATTACAGGCCAGTGGGAAGAGAGACTTGTAGATCCAGTGGCGGTGAAAGCATCTCGGTGCTGGAATGGGTCTCCACCTGCATTCCATACTTCCAGGACTCTGACTTCATCAGTGTAGCTCTATACATTTTGTCAGCAGAAAGATAAAACAGAGAGTCTGTATGTGTCTGGACTTAAGTGAGATTTTTTTTCTCCATGTTACCTCCAAATGAGGTCATCAAGCTGACCTTATCGATAGGCTAAACTCCATCCCTTTTCAAGTTGACAACAGATTATGTAACTTGGTTCTTGTGAACATGACACTTTCATACAACTCATCAGTCATCCATAACTTTCAAACAAACAATAAGAATATCATATCTGTAGCTAACAGTAAACAACTAAAGTGCATACAATTCAAAATTTCCCACCCTCATTTAAACATAATGTTCTATAAGTGAACAAAACAAAACTCTTCTATACTTATGTGAACATATACCCCATAGTCCTATGAACATATTCCCCCATGTGTGAGAGTTTGTAAGCCAGCCACTTCATGTCTTTACCCTCCAAATTTTGTGTATTCAATTTCTATACAGCCCACTCACATCAAATCAGTACTCTGAGGAGACAATCAAATTCTTGATGTGAAGAATTTTTATTCCAGTTGGAACCTTGTGAAGTCTGCAATAAAAGCCAAGTCAAATCAAGACAGGCCATCCACAAAGTCAGCAGCAACGTGTACCAATTCAGAGACGAAAAATCTCTCCATCTGGTTAGGTTTTGAACAACTCAATGTGCGCTGCCTCACCAGGGTGTCCATGGGTCCCCTTGCTTTTAGAACATGGAAGCTGTCACAAATTCTCAACAAGTCTAGGCTCTTTGGGCTAGGTCATGAACTTCAGATCAGCCAACCCACTCATATGTTCCTCTAGTCTAGTAGTTCTCAACCTTCCTAATGCCAGGATCCTTTAATACAATCCCTCATGTTGTGGTTACCCCCCCCCCCCACACACACACACCATAAAATTATTTTTGTTGTTACTTCATAACTATAATTTTGCTTCTGTTATGAATCCAGTGGCCCCTGGGTGTGAAATGGTCATTCAATCCACAAGGGTCACAACCCACAGTTTGAGAACTGCTGTTCTAGGCCCCGTGAACCAGTTCTCAGGGTGTCAATGGCTCCAAGTTGACCTATGGCTAAATTTATTCCACTTCCACTGAACAAGTGGATCCATGTGATTACCTAGCAAACATTTCAGCCTGCTCACAGACTCTTTAACATTCAGTCCTAAAAAGGGGTTTCTTCAGGGCTCCAGAGCCTTTTCAGCTTCTGGAAAAAACAGCTAGTTCAAAATTTAAAAATCTAGATTTCCTTTTTTTCTTCTCTCTGTGAACAGTGCCCTAAGAAAGTTTTTTTACCTTTCAAAGTTCTGAGCACTCAAGACACTCGGTGTGGCTCATATTTTCAGAACTTTCTTTGCAGGCATGTCCTAAGCCCATTTTATGATTCAATTTTCATGGCTGAAGACAAGTGAGCTAGCAAGCACTCTATCTTCATACTTCCCAATAATGATTTCTATCACTTATTATATCAACAATAATAAGCAGAAGAAATGAGTGTAACCAAAGTAGAACCTTATACTAAACTAAATTCTTTAAACAGTCAAGGTCAAGCCTTATCTCTCTTGTTGTAATCCTTATCTATACTATTCTATTGATATAAGATAATGGATTAGGCCTTTGACTTCAGTGCCTTAAGTCTGGGACAGCTGTCAAAATAGCCTGGCGCTTGTATAATGACAGATACTTGATCCAGTGGATCAAGACAGAAAACCCAGAAATAAATACATCTACAAACAACTGATACATGTACAACCAAGTGATATTTGGGAAAGGCCTAAAGAGCATTAAATAGGAAGCAAATGCCCTCTTCAATAAAGGTGCTGGAAAAACTGAATATCCACCTTCAGAAGGATGAAAACAGACTCATATCTAATGACAAGTGCAAGGATGCTCTCAAGGTGGATCAAAGACTAAATATAAGACCCACAGCTATCTAGATAATCAATGAGAAAATTGTGACAAACCTAAGTCTCCCTGTGCAGGGAATAAATGGATTATCAGAGATAACAAAGGAAACAAACACTGTGAAAGACAAAACAGATGAGTGCGATCTATTAAAATAAAACACTTGTGTACATACAAAGACTTCATGAAAAGAGTAAAGAGAGAGAGAGAGAGAACACAGATTGGGAAATGATATTTACTAACAATATAATGAACAAAGGACTAATCACTAAAACTACAGTGTGTAGACACCTATAACAAGAAAAAAAATAAAACTAATAACCTGCTAAGAAGGTGGGCAAGGGGCATGAACAGATGATTCTCAAAATATGACACTCGAGTTGCAAATAAGCACATGAGGAAATCCTCCTGTTCACTAGCCATCAGGAAATACAAGTAAAAATAATCATGTCATACTGTCTAACTCCCACAACTGTAGCTAAATTTTTAAAAAATGGAGAACAATAAATTCTGGAGAGGTTGTGGTAAGATTGGAAAGCTTATCCACATCTGGTGGGCTTGTAAATACATACAACTACTATGAGGATGATATTGTGATACCTAAACAGATGACCATTGAAATACCATATGATTCACAAGGGTAAGAAGGGGGTAGATGAAAGAGGAGCTGATACCAAGGGTTAAAGTAGAAAGAAAATGTTTTGGAAATGAAATACCATATCATCCAGCAATATCATTACTGAGCATATATACCCAAAAGAAATACGAAACAGATGATGAACAGATATTTGCTCCCCCATTATGCTAGTCTGGGGACATTAGAGAAACAAATGTACAGAAACTGTTATGTATAAGAGAGTCTTATATAAAGGGTAGGTGCACATCAAGAAAACACCACAATCCAGTGCTGTCTAAGCCACTAGTCCAACATTAACCCACAAGTCCAACACCAGTCTACAAAGCTTTCCTCCTTCTCACAAAGCAAACCCAATGATGCCAATTGCAGGAGGAAAGATGAACTAGTGAATGGGTAAGCAGCTCAGCACTGGCTGGGGTCTCTATACAGCTACTGCTCTAAGACTTCGGGCTGCATCAGGGTAGATCCACACGGCTTCTCTTCAGGGATGCCTTGTAAGAAGTGAGCCTTGCAAGCTGAAGCAGGGAACTGGCTAAGGCAGCTGCACCCTGGTCTGATCATCACAAACCAAGGGACCAAAGAACTAGAAAGGGGAGGATCACCAAGTCATATTAACCCCACAGGTTGGCAAAATGAACTTCAATTATCTCACCCATGTCCATTGCAACACAGTTCACAATAGTAAGAAGCTGAAAACAGCCTAAATTCCCATCCATAGAAGACTGGGATTAAAAAAACACAATAGAATACTGCACATCTTTTAAAAATAGAAAAAAAACTTGAAACACCTCAAGGCATGATGGGATCTGGAAGACATCATGCTAAGTGAAGTCAGTCAATGACAAAAGGACAAATACTGTATGAGACCACAGTTGTAGGAAGAAGGAGTAGAATTTCCAAAAGCTCAGGCTTGTATGGGAATCCTATCTGCTGGCTAGGGAGTCAGACAGCCTGGTAGAGAGCCCGACCACTGCCAATGAACCATATAGCAGTCATTCGATGCAAGCATTTGAAGGTCACTTGGCTGGAAGGTGCATCATGTCAGCTAGGATCAAATATTCAAGGGAAGGGATGGAGATTTTGCCTACCAAGTGCCTGCTATATAATTCTACGAGGAGCTCTTCATGGACAGGTAGACAGCTCGATTGCAGGGCTGAGGATACTGATGGAACAAACAGTGCAGGAGAAGGTAATGGAAGCAAGCACATCTTGGGAAGCAAAACTGCATGTCTATTGAGAGGAAAAGAGGGAGGACCAACCTACAGTGGGAGAGAATGACTGAAAATGCTTTGGGGCCCCCTAGGGACAGCATATCTGGTGGCATGCATTGAATGGGTCACATTGACCCCGCTTCTTGGTGCATCCTGGGGACCCAGGTTGGATGTGCAAGGCTGACATACTGAATCTTGTATCTTCAAGATGCACAGCATGCTCCAGACGTTGTACCATTGATATCTTCTATATAACCTCTATGAGGTGAACTGGACTCCACACTTGTAACCTGCGGACTTGTCATAAAATACATGGTGTCTAAAGAAGTAAAAGATAGCTGTCACAAAATTGCGGAACTGTAAGTAAGCAGACACACAGTCTTGCTCGATCAATGTCTTAAAAGCTGCATGAAGATACTATTCTGCCAAACCTGTGATAGACATTATTTTATTTCGTTTTTGTTTGTTTATATTAGGGTGCATTTCACGGGTGTTGTGACAGTGGAAGTTACTCTCTTGAAGATGTGCTATATGTCTCTATGTTTTCCAGTAAATGAACCCCACAGTTGATGAACTGAGAGGAACAAAATGTAGAATAAGGGGTTTTGGGGGTGGGGAGTGAGTCCAGGGGTGGTGGTGGAGTAAAAGGGACATGATCTCAAGGAGTTCAGGAAGAAAAACTTATGTTTGCAAACGGATTGTGGGAGCAATTTTACAAATCTGCTTGATGTGATTGTACAATAGAATGTATTATGTATTAACTCTCAATTAGTAATAAACTATATGTATTAACTCTCAATTAGTAATAAACTAAAAAAACACAGATTCAGGGATAGACTTTGTGCTCTCACTAAATCCTAACTCCATCTAAGAACAAATAGTTCTGCTCGATACTTGCCCTCAGGGAGGGAACACAGAAGACACAGATGTGACAGCAAAATGTGGTGTAAGAAAACTGATGTCCGGCTATAAGAAAAAATAGTGGTCAGGATTTTAAAGGCTTTTTTCCAAAGAAGTGAGATGTCAGCTAAGTCCACTTGAAAGAAGCACACCATTGTCAGTCACCAAAGTATTATCAAACATATACTCTGAAGTCAATGGAGGATTAATATCAGAGCCTAAACTGTGAGAACTGGCCTGCACAAGGCTATGGATAATAGTGGGAGCCCAAGATGCATTTTTTAAAACCCTATTAATTCAGTTTACTTTTTTTTCAGTTCACATGCATCTTTAAAATAATCAGAAAAAACTAACAACTTACTTATAATGGAAAATAATTTAAGTATCTGCAGATTTTTACTGGAAATAAATAAATAGAAGATAGAAAAAGTAGCATTGTATATTAAAGAAATGGGAGAAAATAACTGCCAACTTAAACTCATATATGTGGAAGAAATACCTCTCAGTAATAATTATCAAGATAAATGCCTTCTCAGACATAAAAATAACTGAAAAATTTATTTATCACACAGAAACATTTGACAAAATAATCTTTGGAATGTAAGGGAGAAAGTAAGAAGAAAGTAAGCACAATTATGGGGAAATGTGGTTTTGCTTCTCCTCTTAAAAATTCTCAATTATGCAGGATAGCTGCATCAAGAATTATTAGACTGCCCTATTATAAATCAGTGAAAGAGTATTTAAATTTTCTTTTGCAAAAGACTCCCTAAGAGATTATGAAAGTAATTATTTCACTTAGATGACTAAGGGTGCCTGACACAAACCATGGTTTTTTCAATTGTTTCATATGCATACAAAAGACAATGAAAAAGTAAGGCAAAAGAGGATCAATTCACTGTGAACTATCAGAAGGATGAGCAAATCATTCTTAGAAAACATACAGCCAGAATGCTTCTTAGGAGGAAAGTTAGTATGACTTTGACCTGCTTACTTTGAACTTGTAATCAGGAAATACCATTGTTAGAGAAAGGCATCATTGTTGGTACGGTAGAGGGTCAGAGTAAATACACAAGGCCCTTGAGGAAATAGATTGACCCAGTGAATAACAGATGACTAGGTCTATAGTCTCAAGAGTTCCACCATTCTGTGTTTGATTAGTAAGCCTGGACTCTTATGAACTTGAGTTTTTCTTCCACTCGACCCAGCACTTGGAATGTGATCCCTTTCAGAGAAGTTGACAGTGGTTACTAGGCACTATCTAGTTTTTTGGGTCTCAGAGTGATTGAGAGTGATACACACGTGATCCATTAGTTCGTTGCACTAACTATTCCCATGTGTCTTCAAAATTCATCATGCGTCTTTTGTCTAGGCACTTCAGGTAGCCATTCACGAGTTTTTAAGATCCCAACTGTTATTCATCGAAATAGAATTTGCAAGAGAGTATCTATAGACGAGTTTATGCCAATTCCTTGATGCCCTCTGAGCTCCCAGGCCCAGTGACTCCTTTCTTCATGTCATTTGTTTATGTCTAAGTTATGTTTTCACAACTCTACCCCCATGTATGATTCACCTATTCATGAATATATTTGCAGTCAACCGAAATACTTATGCATAAATATATCCTGTCAATCATGTCGGTCCTTTGGTGTCCTCCTAAGCTCCTCTCTCATCCAGTCAGACTGCCTGGCTATCCACTACCCCACCAGGCATCTTTCTTTAAAAAGATGAGACTAGAAAGAGCATATAATCTAGGAGTCCCAGTATTTGCATGTATCTGAAAGAAATAGATGTTGTATACTAAAATGAGTTTTCTACAGAAATAATACCAGTGACATTCATACATGTATAAGACAGAATTTTATATAAAAATATTCATATCGAGAAAGTAGCCCAGTCCAGTTCAACTAAGGTCCATGGGTCAGGTGCTAGCTGGAGGTTCTCAAGATCATGTAACTGCTAGAAGATGAAGCAGGAAGATAGATAGAGGACCATGGATACAAAACCACATGGATCCAAGGGACACTGCTGCCAGAGTTGGTAGGCCACAAGGACCACCAATCTCAAAGTCAGGCCCTCAATTCAGGCAAGCAATACAGTAAAGAGGGATAAGCGATTGAGAAAAGTTTTCCACGGTGTTTCTCACAAATCGGTCATTCCCCCCAAGCCCTGAGAGTTATCAGGTGCTATCAATCAGGTATTATCTGATTGATAAGTTGAATTTGCTGCTTACCTTTTCAGGCGTCATAAAACCTAGCCATCATATGATGTGACATAGTTATATGTGCATCCATATCTATTAGAGCAATAATTCCAATAGCAAATACATGGAAACAACCTAAATACACAGTGGCAAAGTGAATATCCAAACTATGGTACACATACACACAAAAGTATACCACACAACATTCAATAATAACAATGAATCTTAATACTAAACCTATAAAATATGAATATTAGACCTCCATGCAAATGCTCCCTCAAGGCAAGAACATTTTGTTGTATTAAATTGGCATTCCATGATGCTCACCTTCCCGATATGATCACTGAAGATAAAGCAGGTGCATAAGCAAATGTAGTGAAGAAAGCTGACGATGACTGCTATTAAGACTTGAAGATAAACAAGGAACCACATAGCTGAGAAGCAACAAAGACCACATGGAAGAAGCATACCAGCCTGAGTGATCACGAGGTGTCGATAGGATCAGGTATCAGATATCAAAGAACAGAAATATAAAATCACTATGAATGAGGGGGTGTGCAGAGTGCAATGGAGACCCAAAGGCCTTTTGTAGGCAACTGAACATCCTCTACAGAAGGGTCACAGGGATGAGACAAACCGGTCAGGGTGCAGTGCATCAATGATGAAACATATAACTTTCCTCTAGTTCTTTAATGATCCCCAACCCCCAACCTCAACTATCATGATCCCAATCCTACCTTACAAATCCAACTAGAAAGAGGATGTATACTGATTCAGATAGGAACTGGAAACATAGGGAATCTAGGACAGAGGAACCCTTTGGTGATACTGGGAAACTGGAGGGAAGGTGGGGTAGAAAGAGGGAACTGATTATAAGGATATACATATAACCCCTCCCTGGGGAATGGGCAACAGAAAAGTGGGTAAAAGGAGATGTTGGACTATGTAATACATGAAAAATTATAAATTATCAAGGGTTCATGAGGGAGGGGGTGGGGAGAGAGGAGAACACGAGGAGCTGATACCAAGGGCTCAAGTAGAAAGAAGATGTTTTGAGAATGATGATGGTAACAAATGTACAAATGTGCTTGATACACTGGATAGGTGGATGTGATGAGTTGTATGAACCTCCATTAAAATTATTTAAAAACAAACAATAGTAATAATAATACAGAACCTGGCAAACACTTCATAACATGAATAACCTTAGAAAACATTGGACTAAATGAAATAAGTCAATTACAAAAGGAAAAATATTATAAGAACTAGCAATAAAAGAAATTATACCTTCAAGCAGAGTATGTTGGATAACAGACTACTCTGGTTATTCTAACTAGTCCTTGAGGGTTGTCTTAACCTCCAGGCATTTCTCTGGAATGGCATTAATGGAAATTGGAGCACAGAACCATAAGACTGTGAGTCATACCTTAACTAATGTGATCTAAGAACCTCAGAAATCACCTGTAAACTTTTCTAATCTGCAATAGTTTAGTTATCCCAATCATGGTCTTTTCCCATTTTTGTATTCCCAATTTTTTTGACAGTGGGACTACATTTATTAAGCATCTCCTCATAGATTCATCCTCCATTGAATTCATTCTGACCATCAATAATCACTATGAAAAGCTTGCACTCCATCAGACTGGTGCAGAGAGGGGCAGTTGAGTCCTTGGAGAGTTGGCCAACCTGTGCCCTTCACAGAATTTAGGTTTCTAAGGTCCTGGGAGACAGAATAATTTCCATGACAATGAGTTTGGCTTGTTTGGATGGTGGCTAAAGAGACATTAGTACCCTAGCGGAGGGCCCCAAACATCTTACAAGCTTTTCTGTCTGCTTTAGTGCATGTATCCCAATTATGAACCCTTTCTCACAACAGTGATGAATTGATCTGCCACCAGTCCTAATTCTGTGATGAATTCTTTTCTGTTGCATATCCTATTTAGTGGTATCCTTTCTGTAAATCTTCAATGGATGATGTCTCTTTACCTTATTTTTGTCCTGCTTAATGCTTTAAACAATAAATGAGACTCTATATACGATTGTGGGGAAAAAAGTCAACAAACGATTTCGACAGTTGTAGAGACGTTCTAACTAGTTACTGGAGGTGGGGTAGATGATAAATAAGTATAGGGTAGATTCAACTCAACTCAGGGCAACCACATCAATTCTGACTCACAGTGACCCTGTGGACAGAGCAGATATTCCTCTGGGTTTATGATGTTTTAATTCTTTTCAGGAGCAGGAAGCCTTATCTTTCCCCACCAGAGGGGCTGGTGAATTTTATTAGAGGCCTAACACATCCCACTATGTCACTTGGGAGTAGATAACACTATAATAAAAAATAGGAAATCAATGGCATTGTTATAAAAATGAATAAGTGTGTGTACAGAAATTGATAGTGAATTATAAGCTATATGTCAAGATATTAATTTTTAATATTCAGCACCTAATACATGCACACATATAAGCCTTTTATTTTTTATGATTTCATTTAATTGGGAGCTCTTAGAGATATTATAATAATCCATAATTCAATTTGATCAAGCATAATTGCACAATTGCTGCTACCATCAATTTCAATTTTTTTCTTTCTTCTTGAACACTTTGATATCAGGTCTCCCTTATACCCTCCCTTCCCCACCCTACCTCTATTATCTACAACTATTATTTTACCATAATTTACACCATCCAATGTATATTTGCCTACAATTCTGTTATTCATACCCCATTAGTTACATTCATTTTTCTAAAGGGTTATCTATCTTGACTTTCATGCATTTATCAAACTTTATTATACAAATGAACATAACAGGTCTAACAAGATTAGTGGGGTAAAACAAGGCCCATGATAGTAAGGGGAGGACATACAAAAGAACTAGAGGATAGTTGTATCTTTCATGAGGGCTATACTGCACCCTGGATATGTAATCCTCTTATGTGTGCCCTTCTATGAGGGACTCTCCAATTATCTTACAGGTGGGGTTTGAATCTTCACCTTCTCCATGCTCCTTGATGTCAATTTGATTGCTTGTTTTCAAACTTTTGACACCTATTCCCATTTACACCACATGAAAGCACACAGACTTGTGCTTTTTCCATGTGGGCTTTGTTGCTTCCCTGTTAGATGGTTAGATGGTCGCTTGTTTAATTTCAAGCCTACCAGACCCCAGATGTTTTATCTTTTAATAGCCAGGCATCAGTAGCTTTCTTCACCACATTTGCTTGTGCACCAATTTTGTCTTCACAGATTATGTTAGGAAAGTATCATACAGTGTCACATTATTATAACAAACCAATATACTGAAGTAAGATTTCATTAGATGCCCAAAGTTCATCTGCTTCCTTGTAGTATACAGAGAGAGAGAGAGAGAGAGAGAGAGAAAATACAACTATCTTTATATATGCACATATTTACATGTATACATAGCTATATGTATGCCTCTATATAATTTTTACTTTCTTCTTCTTTCTTCTTTTTCTATATTGCTTTTAAAGACATCCTTAAAAGGCATTTTATGTTTATCTGGAATTCAAATGTAACTTCTTTTCTTATATTTTGTATTTGACAAATCTGATAATTCATTTACAATTTTTGCAAATGACCAAATTCAAGTATTTAAATTCTTCATTTCTTACCAGTATGATTTCTCTTACTTTGTTTTCATTTACATCTCTTTTATTTCTAGTAATATGGACTACTGGATAAAATTTATGGTATGTGAATTATATATCTCAATAAATCTATTACTTAAAAATGATTAGGGGTAAAAGCTAAACGTGCAATAATAATACAGTCCAAAACTTGCACTCCTGGGCATTTATCCCAGAAAAATGAAGAATGATATTCATACAAAACTGTACAGAAATGTTTATACAAATTTTATCTGTAATTGAAAAATTTTAGAACAATTCAGACATTCTTCTGGGATGTAATAAAAGTCAGTCATAAAAAATTAAGTATTGATACATGCAATACATGGATTAAGTTCTAGAGAACTATAGTATGTAAAATATTGTTCACAAAGTCTCACATATTGCATTAATCCTTCTATCTGGCATTCTTGAGGTGATAAAAATATTTAAAAGGGAAATACAATAGTTGTTTGTAGAGGTATAAAGTATAAAAATAAATGAAATTGTGTATGATATAGAACAAGAGGAATTCTTATGATGATGGATTTGTCAGATATCCTAATATTTATAATGTAATATCAGTTTTTAATGCTATTGCCAATAGGAAAACCTGGATAAAATACATACAGAATCTGTCTGCAGTATTTCTTACAGCCACATGTGAATATATAATTACCAACATTTTAAAATTTTAATTCAAATATAAATTTAAAATAATTACATATCCTAGGTATTGAGTATATAAAATAGACTGTAGGGTGGGAAGGAAGAGCAAGAAAAAGAAGCCCATTAGAAGGCTAGTATAGTATCCCAAGATGAGATAATGGCGGAATGAAATGTGGATAATACAGGCAGTCCCAGGGTTATAAACACATTCTGTTCCAAAGTATGAGTATGTCTTTAACTTCAATTTGACAAAAGACTGAGCAATTAGTACAGTTCATATCTAACATTAGCTGGCAAAAGTTTTTCCTAGTATATAGTATAACTTTATATGGGAGAAAGACAAGACATTCTACTGCCTTAAAGAGTTACCTTCTTTGAAACCCACAGGAGAGTTCTACCTTGTCCAATAGCTTATTGTGTGTTGGAATTAACTCTGACAGGGAGAGATAGATATAGTACCTTTCTATACATAGGATGAATTAAAAATATGTCTAGATACACTAAAACATCTTTAATATAGAAATATAACAATTGTTTGATGAGTATCACAAACAGCATATTTTTGTTATGAGCCATGGACTGTATCTCAGATTAAAAAAAAATTTCCATAACTGAGTTGGTTCTGACTAAAAGCAACCATATATACAGCAGAACAAAACACTGCATGGTGCTGTACCACCCAGTTTGCATTTGTGCTTAAATACAGTAATGCAGCCAAAGTGACAATTCATATTGCTGCAGCCTTTTTTATTTCACTGCCCCTCTTTCTAGGGACTACTCTTTCCTGCTGAAATGCCCCCAAATATATAAGAGATGTTCCACCAACTTTGCTTCTAAGGAGCATTCTGGTAGTACCTCTTCTAAGACACATTTGTTTGTTTTCTTGGCAGTCAATTATACCTTCAATACTCATTGCCAAGAAGGTAATACAAATGCATTTATTCTTTTTTGCTCATACTTACTAAATGTTCAACTTTCACATGTTTATGAAGCAATTGAAAATAGTGCAGCTAGGGACCGGTGAATCTAAATCCTCAAAGTAACATTTATGCTTTTCAACACATTAACGAGGTCTTGTGCAACAGATTGACCTAATGAAATGCATTTTCTGATCTCTCAATTGCTACTTCCATGAGCATTGTTTGAGGATCCAAGCAGAATGAAATCCTGGAAATTTTCTATCTTTTCTCCATTTATCGTGATGGTACCTACTTATCCAGGTGTTGGGATTTCAGTTTTCTTTACATTTAGTTGTAATGCATGTTGAAGGCTTTAATTCTTAATCTTCATGAGTAAGTGCTTTAAATACTCACTGTCAGCAAGCATGGTTATGTCATCTGTATACAGCAGGTTATTAATAGGACTTCTTCCAATCATCCTGACACAATGTTTTACTTCATATGCTTCAGCATCTGTGGTTATTTGCTTATCAAATTGAGTATGGTGAAAAAGTAGAGTGTTATTTTTTTGGGGGGGAGGGGCATCACTGCCCTCTCATGGAAGTGGGAGGTCCAGCCTTGCTCCTGGAGAGCTGCTGCTGGATTTGAACTGCCATGCCAGTGGGCCACAATCCCGCACTCAACCACTATGCCACCAGGGCTCAGCCCCTGAAAAAGTACAATCTTGATGCACACCGTTCCTGATGTTAAGCTCTGCAGTATATCCTTGTTGTATCTGCATCCCGCCTCTTAGTCCATGTACAGGTTTCACACGAGCACAATGAAGAGTGCTGAAATTGTCGTTCTTCTCAAGCCTATTCATAGTTTGTTTTCATCAACAGAGTTGAATGCCTTTGCAGAGTCAACAAAATATAAGTAAGCATATTTCTGTTATTCTCTTACCTATTCTTTGATTAAGAGCATATTTCATAATCTTTTCTGACATCCACCTTGATCTTTTCCTTCTAACCTGTCTTTTTAATGACTATTTGCTTGATGCCATCCCAGGACCAACCAGGTCTTCTGTTCATGGTGTTCAATACATTAAATCTGCTTTTAAAATGGTATCAAAATTCAGATGGGCTGTACTTGAGTCCTGTCTTGGCTCTCAAGGACTAATTTTAATTTTTTTCAGTTTTACAATTGATGACTTATTCCACAGTTGGTCATTGAACTGCTTTTAGCTGCTGATATTGTGCTTCTTCATTGTCTCTCCCCACATGTGTAGTACGTTTGATTTCTGTGTATTCTATCTGGAGAAGTACATATGTGTAGTCATTTTTTGTGTTGTTCTAAAAATGTTTTCACAGTTAAGAAGCTGTTGTTTTTATGAAATTCTATTATGTGATTTTCAGTTTCACTTCTATCATGAAGGACCTAACTACTTCTTTGTTTACAATGTTGATGTTTCTTTCTTTTTTAAAATAACTTTGACATTTCAAACACCAACGATTAACAATGCATCTTTAGTGTATGTTTGATTAATTTTATACTACAGAAGCTAGTAACATTTTACAGTTTCTTAATCAGCAGCTTTAGTGGTTGATGCATAAACATAAATTATAGTTGATTTGATTTTCATGTATTCAGAGAGATATTACTTATCATAGACAGCAATGTCCTACTTTGAAAGACATTTTGAAATGTCCAGTTCTGCTCTGGTAATTAATGGGATGACATCCCTTACATAGAATAATTCCTTTAATATAATGATTATGTTCCAGTTATGATAAATATGGAGTGTTTGGTTTAGATTTGCTAAGGAGGGTATTGTGTTATGATGTAGGTAAAGGAGAAATTTGGATCAGGGATTATATATAGTTTTTTATAGTCACAGAATATAGAAAAGAGATGGCTGTTTAGATCGTATCTCACTCAAGATATCAAAACAAAACAAAATTAAACCTTCAGGAGTAAAAGGAAAATAAGACAAATATTCATTTTTTGTAAAAATATTCTACAGCAGTTCATTTTCTGTCCTATGCATGAAACATTTGTGCATAAAAGACTTGCATTCTTTTTCGCAATAAGGGTCCCTTTTATTGGTATTTTATAATTACTTTGCTTACCATGTTAGCATGATAGAAGAGTCAGCATGCTGTCATGGAAATGATGGGATGTTTTTATTTTGACTAAGAGGGAGTTCATATTCTCAGGGTAATATCTTCGGGGCCTCCACAATGAACTCTTTCTGAGATGTGAAACTGTCCTGGAGACCTCGCCAGAAACCACACTTGGCAGAGACATACCAGGGTTCCGAATACTGCATTACCTCAAAGACTTTTCGAAGTAGTCTGAGTATAAATCCTAAAAAAAAATTAATTGCCCGAATAGTCGATATCTTGTGGTTTTACGGCTCTTATATCTTTTCCCTAGTTCTCTTTCTAAGTCTGTGTCAAAAAAGAGGGTAAGTGATATTATATTACCAGATCAAAATTTTATGCCAACCAGGTCTAGATTGGAAATCTGGATAACAAAGCATTTAATATGGAGAAGAAAACCGCTTCTGCCAGTGTCTGCTCAGGAGCTGATGGATTCAGTTTGTCACACAATAGCCCAGCCAGGGCTTATCTTAGAAACAAAAGAAAACAGTTCCTTTGAGATAAGTTTCCAAAGGCTTTGTGTTTGGGAACCTGAAAACTTTGATTTAGGTCACAATCTTACATTCTTGGAGAGAAAAACAAGACCAGATGTCTTAGTCTGTATTCAACTCTACAGAATGAGCATGTGGTCTTGGAAGTTTAGTAATTTATTCCTGACCAAGATATTTCCTCATAGTATTTCTTTTTCCTAAAAAATAAATTAAAGTTGTTCAGTGGGGAGGGTGGCGTACCCCTGGTGGCGTAGTGGTTGAGTACGGGACTATAGGCCATTGGCTTGGCGATTCAAATCCAGCAGCAGATCTCCAGGAGCAAGGCTGGGTAGCTTCCACGACCACCAGAGGGCAGTGATGTTCCACCAGAAAAAGTTGTGTTGCCCCTAGTTATTCATAATTCAGAAGTTGGCAGAGGAGGTACGGTCTAATACAAGATGACAGGTCACTGTCAAACAAAAAACCAATAACAAATATCAATAGTAGGTCGGTAAGATGAAATTTAACCGATAGATGAGAAATAATGTAGTCTTAGTAATATCAAAACTCAACCCAAGTTTATGTATGAGATACTAGCTGCAGACAGGGTTCTTCATTTAAAATTGGTACTATATACATTTCCTTCTAAAATGACCATCCAGCTACCATGCAGCCTTGTGTGACCAGATAATTTGACTTTTGTCAATGGTATGTGTAATTAATACATGCAATTTACAGTAAGTGTGCCCAAGTAGTTCAGGGGTCAGTCATTCAACTGCTACCTGAAATGTTAGCAGTTCTTACACACCAGCTGCTCCAAGGGAGAATAAGTGTGATAATGTAATGCAGTAAACCCTTCTACATCCAATTATGGGGCAGTCCTATTCTGTTCAGTAGCGTTGCTCTTGGTCAGAATTGACTCTATCTTAATAGATTTTGTTTCTCCTTCCATCCACTCATCCCCAACCCTTATTTAGGAATCTACTATATAATGGACATTTCCCCACTCTCCAAAAAAGGAAAAAGCTCTTCTGGGTAGAGCTTTCATAGTGCGCATTTGCCCCACTAGGAGAGCATCCAACAACTCACTTTGGGTTAGTGCACCCAGTGGCATCACCAGGGAAGGTTCTCTCCAGTCACAGTAAATTTTTTCTTAAAAGTAGTTTCACTCAAACCTCATTTTTTGTGATAGCTGATTTAAGAGAACAGCATGTGACTGTGAAATATGTCATCCTGCTTAGGAAAAATGCCACAGAAACTATTGTAATGTTGAACACAACTTACAAGGACAGTGCTATGGGTAAAACTCGAGTGAACGAGTGGTTGTTTTGTTTCAAAAAATTCAAAATGTTGATTGATGACAAACCTCATTCGGGATATCCATCAACTTCCCAAACAGATGAAAATGTTAACTCAAAGTGCATTTGGGGTTCATTTTACCGGATCAGACTGTAAATCATACTTTTTGTTTAGAGGTTTTGAAAAGATAGTGTAACAGTGTTTTATCAAAAAAAAGACCTGATTTGTGACAGATGGCTTTGCCACCATCAAAATGCACTTGCTCATGCAGCCATGTTAGTGTGCCAGTTTTTGACAAAAACCAGCCTAACTTTTTTGTCCCCAAGCATTTACTCACCTGATCTCACTCCTTGTGACTTCTTTTTGTTTCTTTGAATGACGGAGTACACTAAAGGACAGCAATTTGACAACATAAAATATGCAAAGAAAAATACTAGGGAGGTACTGTCAGTCATGTAAAGAGATGAGCTTGAAAAATGTTTCCTAGACTGAAATTGCAGATTTGACCAATGTATTTAAAAATGTATTAAGTGTAATGGAGAGTAGTTTAAAGATAATAAGTTTATTTCATAAAAAAATTAAATACATAGCTTTGAAAAAAATCCTTTTTTTAAAAGTACCCCCTCATATGTATAAAGAGCAAGCATGATGCTAGGGTTTGATAAAATGATATATGTATCAGTGGAGATTAATTTTTAAAAGTTAATGGTATGTTAACTTGAATTTTGAAAGTGCCTAGGCTTCATTAACATATTTTACAGATACTACTTCATTTTATCTTCACATCAACATAATGGTGTTTTGAAAATTGAGAAAACTCAGAGCTATTAGACAGGAAAACCTTGGTCCAAATTCAGGTCTTTCAATGTTTGGTTTAGACCATTTTCAATCATGTTTTTCATATCAGGTCATTGTCAGTGAGAAAGCAATTGATGATAGCAAATCGAGAGATTAGTCTGTATAAACTAATTAGTGGGAATGGAAGTAATGAAATAGCATACTGGGGACATCCAGCAGAAACCCAAAGTTAATGCAAAACATATAAGCAAGATTTCTAAAGCTAACGACATTATTGTCAGCAAAATTTTATCTGAATGTGATAGGAAAGATACTGTTTTATAATTCCCGCATTCTGTTATGTTGCCTTTCTTTGGAATGGGAACAAATATGGATATATTGTAGTCAGTTGGCTAAGTAGCCATCTTCCCAATTCCTTAGCATAAGCAAGTACTTCTATTGTTTCTCCAGCTTCTTGAAACATTTCAATTGGTATTTGTGTCAGCCTGGGTAGATGAGAGAAATAAATTCATAGGCATGCATATGGATATAAGGGAAAGGTTTATATATAAGAGGAATGGAACATTGAGAAAGCATCCCAACCCACTCCAGTCCAAAATCATAGATCCAATATTAGCCCATATGTCTGATACCAGTCTATAAAGTCTCCTTCTGACTTACGAAGCACGTGAGATGACACCAGGACAATCACAGGTGAGGGGTGCAAAATCTTGTGTGTCCGGTGGCAGTAGAAGCATCTCAGCATTTGTAGGGGTCTCCCGGTGGCCTCCTGAGCATCTCAGCAGTGGCAGGAGTCTCCACATGGCTTCTTCAGCCCCAGAGGTTTGGCTCGATCAGGGCAAGTCCATGTGACCTCTTCTCTGGCTCCTCCATTCTCCAGGAATCAGGATCAATCAGTATGTTGTCATCTTGTCTTGTTAGTAGTTCGTTGTCTTGGAGACTGAGTCAAGTCTCTCTTCTCCAATTGGGAAATACCACTGAGACATCCCAGAATTCTCAGGAGAAAGCCATGCCCACACAAAGGTTTCATTGGCTGTCTCCAGATTGACAGACTAGACTCCACCCCCAGATTCCCAATCCTGAAATTGACACATGAGTACATGACTGCCACAGTAGCCCATCAATGTCAAATCCTTGTTTTTGGCTAATGCTTTCAGTAGAGCTTGAATTTCTTAAGTACATTAATTTTTGTTCATATTCTACCCCTTAAAATTGTGGAATGTCAACTGACAGCTTTTGGTACAGTGACTCTATTCTTTCTGTTTTCTTTTGATGTTTTTTGCATCATTCAGTATGTTGCTATAAATCAAGGCATGACTTTTTGCCTGAGGTACTTTTGTTTAATATAGACTGAGTATATTTTTCCTTTTTTGGCTTTCTAACTCTAGGTTTTTGCACAATTCATTATAATTGTTTACTTTGTCTTCTCAAGGTGCCCTTTGACATTTTCTGTTTAGTTCTTCATTTATTCCATTTGCCTTAGCTCTTCTATGATCAAACTCTGTATTTATTTATAAATACTCATATAAAAATATTTTTCATGCTGTAGTGGTATCATAATTAATATCATTTACTATATTTTATATTTATATTAACTTATGTTATATTAATATCATAATTGATATATCATAATTAATAACATTTTATATACTCAATGCTACTTATCATTACCATAAAGAATAGAGTAGACTTCGTTTTTGAGTTTTCAAGACTATAACTCTTTCCAAGAGGTGAAAGTTCCATCTTTTTCTTAAGATCAGGCTGGTGGTTTTATTTGTGTACCAAATAATGACCACTATACCAGTAGGGTATTTTAAAATAGGTATTTTAAAATAGGTATTTTACTATGTATAATTGATTAAAAACAACATTGCATCATTTAGGGTGAGAGATCAATTATAAAACAAATCATTCACCTTTTTAATCAATGAAACTTTGTTTGACTGTAATTTTATAGTATTATTTGTATTCCAATTAAAAGGATTATGTAAAGGTGCATGCTTTTCCTTTTTCTTTTTTTTTATCAAACTCACTATGTAAATTTGAAAAAAACAGAAATGTTTCTGCTCTCAGTTCATTTCTACACTGATATATTATAAACCTATTTAATAAAAATATTGTGATTTTAATCTATAATTGATATGAATACTTTAAAAAATTCTTAACACTTTCTAATAGATGTGAAGTTTCTGGCATAAAAGTTAAAAGAAAATGAGCAGATTCAAATATATAAATACATTTTAGGAAAAATATTCCATTGAAAAATATCAACTTACTTTTAGCTTTCAACTTGAAGTCTATAAAGATAAGCATTATGTAAAAGAAACGAGATCAATGATTAATGCAGTTAATGCAAACAGATGATATGAATGAATTAGAGATGATACTGGCATAAAAGTTACAAGAAAAATGAGTGGATTCAAATATATAAATACATAATAGGAAAAATATGCCATTTAAAAATATCAAGTTGCTTTTATTTTTCAATTTGAAGTCTGTAAAGATAGCATTATGTGAAAGAAACAAGATTAATAATCAATGCAATTAATGTAAGTAGATGTCATGAATGAATTAGAGATTATACATGCTTAAAGGATAAAAGGTCTTTATCATCCAACTTTCATAGTGGAATACCATGTACTAGATGCTTTTTATTTTGTCTACAGGCCTTATATTTCTTTTTTGAATTTCTTTTCTAAAAATCTGTATCTCAATAGAGGTTCTCTTGTTACTGAGGACATAGGTGAAAGAAACACTTAATTAAAATTCAATTTTATTCAATCACATATCAAGTCAAAGTTATTCTGAATTGATCAACAGTCATATAGTCATATAGTGACCACTCAAATTTTTATTCATATTTATGCAGGCAATCTGTCCATTTGTTCCTATTCTGTTTTTGTTCTTATCTCCAGGTGCCAGGTTTTACATCATATCTTCCTTTTAATATTTGGAATTTACATCTAAGTATCTGATTTTATTGCCTCTTTTACTTTGTTAAAACTTGCTATCAAATAGGAAGCTCTATTTTTTAACTATAAACTAAACAAAGACTTTGGCTATTTGATAGGTGTTTTGATAGGTCACCATAATTCCATCTACAGCTCCAATATCATAAGATGTTGTAAGATAACTGCCTCATAATTTTTTAGACTATAGATAATCATTATTGGGGTTCAAGAATAACGTAAGTGCCTTTTTAAAATTTTCCTCCTATTTCTACTTCTTTTCTTGAAGCTATTGCAGAAAGGTGATTTTTCTTGAAAATTGTTTTGAGCTGACATGGGGAAACTTGAATAAAGTCACAGGAGTGGAAGCTGAGTTCAGGGTGATGCTAAGAAGTAAGGATTGAATAAGGAGGAAACTAAGGGAAAGGGAACACATTTCACAGGAAGCAATAGTGAGAACCTTCAGAGGGAGACCAGGTCTGTGGAAGTCCGTCAAGGAGAATGTTTCCTGTCTGGTTGCTGAGCCAGGATGAGCTAGATGCTGAAGAAGCACTCTGCTTTTGAAGACATGAGAAAAACTCAAAATCTTTTCATGCATTGCAAAAACTGAGACAGAGATTCTTTCTTGAGGGTCAAGATCTCAACTCAGGAGACCTGTGGGCTGAAGTCCAGGGTGGTTGAAATGGATAAGCAGCCCTGCCCCAAGGAAGAACAGAGCCAGGACAAAATCCCTGATTCCCTTCAGCATCTTGCTCTGTGCAGATTCAGCTAGCGCTGTCCGTTCTGCTGTGAGATGGCTGGTCAGTCTTGGCTGCTCCACGTGACAGCTCTAAACCTTCCTTCAGTCGTGCTGCTACTTTCTTCTTCCTATAATTCATCTTCTCTGATATTTATTTAACATATAGATTGAATCAATATAGTGAAATGATACAACCCTGTTGTACACCTTTCCTGACTTGAAATCATAAAGTATCCCCTTCTTATGTTCACACAACTGCCTCTCGATCCATGTACAGATTCTGAATGAGCACAATGAAGCGTTCTCATTCCCGTTCCTCTCTAGGTGATTGTCACACGTTAGTATGGTCTGCACCCTTGAAGCCTTTGCATAGCTGTTTGCACAAGTAAACTTCTGCCTTGTATTCTCTGCTTTCAAGCAAAATTCATTTAGCATTATCAGAGATATCTTTTTTTCCTATGCCCTTTTCTGAATCTGGCCTGAATTTCTGCCAGTTTGCTGTCAATATAAAGCTGCAAACTATATTATAGCATTACAGCCAGTCTTTTATATAATGTGCAATGCTATTCTTGGTAGAAAATTTAGCCTGCTTAAATAATAGGAGTAATATCATTAAGCTTCTAATTCATGTTTTGATAGTTAGGGTTAGACAAGCTTGACAGTGGAAGGAATTTCTAGCACAAAATAGAAGTAAATGCCCAGAACTCTCTACCCCCCTAGAACAAAGGAATTTCTAGCACAAAAGAGAAGCAAATGCACATATCCCTCAACCCCCCTAGAACAAAGGAAGGTGAAGGTAGATAACACATATGTCCTTGTCTATGGAAGAGAGAAAATAGTGAAGGGGAGTGGGCAAAAAAGAGGAGATTTTCACACACACACACACACACACCACACCACAAACCACACCACACCACACACACGAATTGACCTTTGGTTCTGAGGTCTGGAGAAAAGAACATAGCATTTACTCTGGGGTACATGTACCTGGAAAGATGTGATTCACAATGGAAAGTCAATCAACAGCCCAAGTCCCGGTGGAGGGCAGCCTATGGTAGTCGGTGTATAATCTGGACAAAATCTTTGACTTTTAGTTTCACAGTCTTCCCAGATTAGCTTTGGGCTCTTCCGAGTTTCACACTCAAGGGACATCTTAATAAATGTTCCATTCAAAATGTCTCTCTGACACTGGTTTAATGCTGTCCCTAGAATGAATCCTGTTTTGCAAGGAGGACAAGCACTGACAAAGGGGTGGCTTGAAAATTTGAACTCCCTCCCAGTAACACTATTTAATATAAACAGGAAAATGTTCACCTTTGACATAGGGTTGGGAAGATGGAACAAACAACCAAGAACAAATAACCACTCTAATGCTTGTGAATGCAATAGAGTATTTAGCAATAATATATTTAGGTGCTATTTTTGTTCATATAATTTACAAAGTATGTTAAAATTTAAAATCTCTAGTCCAGTAATGGTTATAGCAGGGCTGTTATCCACATGGTCAACAGTTTGAAACCACCAACTGATCCTCGGGAGGAAGATGAGGCTTTTTTTTAAGGTTCAATGGATGCCTTTATTCAAAAATATAAATATGGAAAATAAATACCTTGGAAGACTAAATTGGACACCCACGTTTTTACCATCAAAGGTGGCATTGTGGAGGGGCTGCCAACCACAGGATCTGTCAAGAGTGCCAGGGATGCCAAACTGCTAGGCAACTCAGGACAGGACAGGAGTACCTCCACAGGGTCCGGACATCAACACGGACCCCTAGCTCCCGCAGGCCCAAGGCGTCCCCTCGGGGGAGTCCTGCCAGGCCGTAGGAGGGTGGCTTCCTCTGTCCTGTGAGTCCCACTCTGCTCCTCCCAAGGCTATGCCTGCACCCCTACGGTCCTGCACTGGGCATGGTGTCTGTTGGGAGCTGGAAGCTCTGGCTACATACAGTGTGGGTTGTGGCTACCGTGACTGCCTCCAAGCTTGGGCGATGTCTGAGGGCATTGCCACACATGCATATGCTTCAGGGGTAAGAGCCACAGCTTCGAAAACCCACAGAGACAGTTCTACCCTCATCTATGACCAGAAATCCCACTTTTGTTGGGACAGTCGTGATTTTAAACAATTTTTCCCGTGACCCGCGGGGTTTTTAAAAAGTTCTGATTTTTGGAAAGAATGCAGGACAAGCTGGAGAATGGCGGGAGAACGAGAATGGGAAGAAAATATATCCCCTCTACTCCCGGGGCCCTCCTCCCCGCCCCCCTTCAATGGTGTCCCACTTTACCAATGTTAAAATCTGGTCACTTGGCTATAGGGCCATTATGAGTCTGAATTGACTCAATGATAGTGAAACATTAAAACCTAACTCACATTCTTAGTCAGTAGATTAAAGTTGATAAATGTTCTAAAGATATTTATCCTTAGAGGAAGAATAGGGCTTTCATCACTAAAATGTGTAATAATAGACACAGAACTAAAAATAATAATTTAGTTGCTCAGATACATTGTAAGAAAATCCTAATTTTTTATTAAAAATCATTTTATTAGGGGCCCTTAAAGCTCTTATTACAATCCATACATCAATCACATCAGGCATATTTGTACATATGTTGCCATCATTCTTTTCTAGATATTTATTTTCTATCAAGCCCTTGGTATCAGCTCCTCTTTTAAATAGAAGGAAAATTCTAATTTGAACATTAGGAAAAGAAACCCAGTGTACTGCCTCACTCATGTACTTCCTCATTCCTAAAATGCACCCATCCCCTGAAACTCCTTTACTAAAGACCCACATCTACACTAGAAATCTCTGTCTATTCCACTTTCTTGACTTGAGTCATGGAGACAAGGTATAAAAGCTATGTCTATTCACTATTTGTGGACCAAATCTTGTCTAATGCTAGTTCTTCTGGGTCACTGGCTAATAAAAATTCCCTCTTTCAAATTCTCTAAGAGTGCTGCTTGATCATTTCTGAGTCACAATTTTGCTATTACAAAATGCTGTCATTTAAATGAGTGGATTCTGGTGGATGTAGACAAGAAAAACTTTTAAAAATAAGGAATAAACTTAGAAGTGACTAGACTGGTGAAAAAAATGCCAAAAGCCAAATTAAAAAAAAAAATAAAATGGAGTGTAAAGAACCAAGAAACAAAAGGTAGCTAGTTAATTTTTAAACATAAAATAGTCCAACTAAAAGCTATAAAAGATATGAGTTAAGGATACTGGGATATTTGGGGGAGGGAATATTTTAAGTACATTTGAAAACTTGGGGCTTATTCTGAAAAGACATAAAATTTGTCTCCTTGAGTGAATTCATTTTCAATAGAAAGACATAATATAAAAAATTGCTACCTTTAAATATATATATATATATATATATATATATACACAGAGAGAGAGAGAGAGGAAAAGAAATTAATGATGGCGTTTTTTGTTTCATTTATTGTATAAACATGTGAAGTGCCAGTACATTTTTTAGTATGTAAGAACATAATAAATAGGAGTTGAAAAAAAGATTAATGATTTATGGAACACACACACACACACAAAAACGATGCATCACAAAAAACTGAAGTTTCTTGAAAAAAATACATGGAGATTGCCATTATACATAATAGTTATATTTTATATTCTTTAAGAATAGCATAACAGTCTATAGTCAACTTTATATAAAATATGCATGTACAATATTTAAATGTATTCTTTTTTGTATTTTGCTTTTTGGGCATGGGTTCAAGGTGGAATTTCAGTGGTGGACAGGAAAAATAGCCTTAAGGTTATTATAGTAGTTTTCATTTTGTGAATCTTCACCAGTAGTATAAATACTAACATGAAATGACAATAATGTGAAGAAAAGTGTGCCATGCATCCCTTTGTCTTAAAAACGAGGCTATCATTATGGTATTACATTTTTGACAATTACATACCTTTTAAAGTTTTAATGAAATTTAGAAATATGGGAAACACTTATAAGTGGAATGCAGACAATTTTAGCAGGGAATACATAGGAACTAGACAAACAGGTTTCTGTATTGTCAATTCCTATGAGTTAGTTTGGGGTTGGCACATATCTGTGATACAACCCAGTCCTGTAAATATAAGATATATGACTATTTTTATCATAAAAGGAGTGGTTTAAGTATAATTATGGGCCTCTCAAAAATACGTGTGATTGAAGAGAAGATGACTTAATGTTCAAGACATTTATTCTAAATGCCTGGAAATGCAGCATTAATTGTGTATTTGCAATAGTCAATAAGTTAGATAGGATCTGTTCCATAATTTAATACTAATAATAAAATCTAGAAATTCAAGATCAAGTAGGATTTTTTTTGCCGTAGGTTATGTGGCTATGTGTTCTGTGAAAAGTACAAACACAGATATAGAAGAGCAAGGGAACAAAGAAAAAAAGAATGCCTAAGATGAAAAGCAGATCTGTTGGATTAAAAGCTTTAATGCAGATCATGATGAATTCTAGAGGAACTCAGTAAATATTGTTCTTAGTCTCTGAGTTCAAAGATATTTGAAAAATAAGACAAGCAAGCAAGCAGAAGAAAACCATATTAACCTTCTTACTGATAATAGCTCATATCGGAGTATGTTGCTTATATCTACAACTTAATAAACTTTCCCACAGAAAAGAAACTTACTCTAATCCCAGTAGAATATTATAATCAGACCTTTCTAGTGTTTGGGCGTTCCTGGCATATGAGATTTTCAGTGCTGAAATAAGTATTCAGTATAAGAAAATACAGCTAATCTGTATTTTCACCTGCATAAATGGCTAAAGGACAGCCTTAGACTTGGGCTTTGAAAGTACCTCCAGATGTATGTAGAAAAATATAATTAAAAGGCAAAAGTAAAAACATAAACTTTACTTTTGGGGCTGAGCCCCGGTGGGGTAAGTGGTTGAGTGCGGGACTGCAGGCTGGGGACTTGGGGGTTCAAATCCAGTGGCAGCTCTCAGGAGCGGCACTGGGTAGCGCCCACCGCCACCACAGGCAGTGATGCACGCCCCCCCCCCCAAAAAAAAAAAAAACATAAACTTTATTTTTCAACATAACCATTATCAAAGTGAAGACATTTTTGCTAGCGACGATATCAGCCCTGTAGTCCATCTCTAAAGAGCGGAGGGTGCTAAAAATTTACCCATGCCCGTAAGTTTGTTTTGAATTAAAACCTGAAGAAAATTAGGTTTTCCTAAAAAATGGTGGGGATTTTTGCTTGCTTGTTTAAGATTAGGCGACAAATCAGGAGACAAAGTCAGTAGAGACAAATCAGGATTATCAAAGTGAATGTTTAATGATCTTGCAACTAACCTATTGTAAAAGTGCCCTTATTTGCTGAAATGCGATATAGACTCATGTATAAGCCAAGTTTCCAGAGCATTCTTAAAAATTTTCTTTAATTTTTTCCAGAGCATTTTGATGCAGTTTTTGTGGTAAAATGTGGTGCCTCTGCTGATATTCAGTCTGGCTTATTCTCGAATATATAGGGTAAGCAGGAACATTCTAGATTAAAAATGGTGAAATTTCATGGGACTTTTCTGCTTAGGCTTTGGGAAACACTCTCAAAACACTCTCATAAGAAGCAAATGTTTTCATGCTTGTTACTCAAGTTAACAAGCAAAACACCTCATACATACAAAAAAGGTAAACGCTAAGTTGCCTTAACCAGTATTCCTGACTGGTCTGTCTTTGCTTTGCTTTGACTGACCCCCATCTCCCTGCTTTGATGGTTCTCTGTCACCAGGATTGCACTGGTAAAGCCATATTTCACTATCTGTTACAATTCTGCCAAGAAATGCCTCAATACTTGTTTGAAATTTCCATCAAAAGTTTTGGTGTTGTTTGCAGTGTGTAAGGCCTCAATAGTGTTTGGGCACGAATGGAACAGAAAGTTTGCTCAACTTTAATTTTTTAGTCAGAATTGTGTTAACCAAACAAATTCAAACATCTAGGATGATGACTAGTGTTCTGTTGTTACTCATCAGTCCTCTTTAATTTGAGTGCAGTAAGATTGTTCCTCGAAAATTAATGTGGAAGGACGGACATGAAAAGCTTTATCTTTTAAGTGTCCCACCCCTCTTTAAAACAGGCTATTTATTTTTAAATTACTGATCCCTTTGGGACATTTTCCCAAAAAACTTTTGACAAAGTATCAAACATTTTATCATTATTCTATTCAAGCTTCCTCATAAATTTGATGTTTATCTCTACTGTAATTATAGTGGAATTTATGTTGCTCACTTGGGACCTCTTTTATAACTGAAATCTTGATCATTTTTACTGCCTCAAATGAGATTCTAGTCATTCATAGTCACACAAGTTAGTTTTAGATTACTTTTGGTGTATTTTTTAAATGCATAGTTTTGTCATATGTACATTTCCCAAAATCTATTTGAAGACTACTCATAGTACTAATGGTAAGAACATAAATCCCTTTTGGAAATTATCCCATATCAAAAAAGCCACTTCAAGAAGAAGGCTCAATCCCTGATGACCATTTCTTCTTTGATTGCTCATACACCCTTTGTGCACATGCTTTGTTTTTGTAATATGATAGAAACTGCCTTCAATTTGCAATCAAATAGTTACTCTTTTCAGTCTGACTATTATTTCTCTCCTCCTTTCCACTTGATTATTCCATATGGAGATGATCCAGACTGGTGCCACTCTACACCATGTGCCGAGCACATAATAGGTGACTAAAAATTAAATGCAGATGATTGCATGAATGAAATAATATGCAAAAGTAATTCATCCAATGAAGGCACATAGATTAAAATGTAGACCTTCCTGATATTGGTGGAAACATGTACCTCCAAAATATGTTTTGTAAATTCTAGCTGCTGTACCTGTGGACATGATAACGCTTGATATCAGCGTTTTGCTATGATAATGAAGTAATATCAGTGTAAACTCTGCTTGAAATAGAAAAGGAAAAGGACTAAGTTTATATAAAGAGAGGCCATATGGAGATGCCAAGGAAATCTTACAACAGTATAGAAGCCCAAACAAATCTTTTTTACCTAGCAAACAGAGACAGCCTTTGCTTAGATCTAATGCCCTGAATTTGAATATATATTTATATTCTAGCAGAAGGAGTCCTGGTGGTATAGTGGGTTATATGTTAGGCTGTTAATCTGAAGGTCAGTATTTAAAAACCATCAGCAAGGCAACTTCAAGGGAGAAAGACCAGACCTTCTACTCCATGAAAGGGTTACAGTCTCAGGAACTCACAGAGGCATTTCTATCTTGCCCTGTATGATCGCCATGAGTCAGGACTGACTTGATGAAAGTGGACTTTTTGTTTGTTGAAGCTAATGCCTGTGGAATTTTTCGTTACAGCAGCATTAACAAACTAAGATGCGTCCTTCAAGACACTTTGAACAGTCCCTAGGTTCTGTGTCAGATGGTGTATTATGTTCCTTCCTTATTCTTAAAAGTGTATCAGAAATGCTTTCCCTTTAATTCTGCTTCTATTCTTTTTAAAGAAATGGCCCCTGATAATATTTGAGCTAGGATTTCCTGAAATCTTCATAAATGTTGAAATTTTAATAAACTAGATTAACTTTAATGAGACTTCAAGTTTTGATGGCTTCACTAAACTTTCTGCAATGCATTTTTATCTATGGGTTAATTCACATTTGACTTATTGTTACTTCTTGCCATTCCTTCTTGTTTTAACCCTAGACATAAAAATGACCAAAGAAAAGTTAATCCCTATTGAACTGTGACTAAAGCCCAATTTGTCCATAATGGGTATATATTAAATGTCTTAAGAAGGAAATAACAAATTGCATGGGTATCTCCAGTCATTATGCCACATTTTGATGCCAGAGAATTGGCTCGATAAAGAAATAACCCCAAATTTTTGCTCTTAGCTGTCTAGCATATTATCTACTATGCCACCGTGGTTCCTCCAAAATCTTTAATAAATAATTGATAATGGTACTTTGAGCTTCACAAAAAAAGGAACTAAAAGGTAAGGGCAATTCAATGAGATGTAAATAAATTCCTCTTATAATGAGTTAACACACTCATTATATCATTAACATGTATATATTTACTTTAAAATATTTAATTTCAGTAAGGGGTATAAATGGAAATCTTAAAAATTACCTAGGTGGGCTTCAGGCACCCCTCTATAATCTGATATTTATGTTGGACAAGCCAACAGAGAAAGATAAAAAAATTCTTTGCTTTCCAAATAATATATATAAGATGTAATCCAACCCTTTTTTGCTCACCATTGAGAGACAGAATGAAACGCCAGCCAGACATTTGTTTCCAAGGTCAGGACTAATAGTGCCACAAATGATTTATTACTAACATAATGAAGTTTGTGAAGGAGAAAGGAGCAGATTTTCAATCTGGTACATAAATGGAGAGAGAGAGACAACCGAATTCTGGAGTTACAGTAGCTTGAGGGTGAGCTAGACTGAGTTTCCCATATGAACAGACTTGGCATGATGTTAATTGCGAAGGAGATTTCACAAAGGAGAGCACCCAGCTTTCTTTTCAGCTTGCCTAGCTGTAGACCAAGAAGATAAGAGAAGTAGCTGACGTCAAAGTTGTCACTGAAGCATCAAAAATGGCAATATAGTCTGTAGCACAAAGCTACCGATCAGAGAATTCTCTTCATCAATGCTAAATCCAACCACCTCCTATAGTATCTTTCCAGGGTCCTTAAAAAGTCCATTTGCTGTGGGTATTGAATTCTCAGGCCATATATTGACATATAATTACTTGTATCGAGGAGTCAATGCAAAAATAACTCTGTAGGTACATCAATAATGCTTTACGTTTTTGTGTCCTCACTGATATTTTGTTTTACACGGATGCTACAAGTAAGGTTTAAAATTGAAAAGTTAGCCTGCAAATGCTCACACATGGATTTAGTTGAGCTAAAACTTCAGCCACTCTCATCCTTAATTTAGTATTAAGGATAATGAAATAAGTTTGTTAGATAAGTTATGATTAATTTTGTTTTCAACCAAAATTATATACTTTTAAATTAAAACTGCAGCTAAGGTCATTAAATAAAGTTCCTTGACTACACATAGAAATCAGAGCCCTTTCCTCGCTGAAGCTTCCCCTGCACGTGGCAACTCAGGGCCACATGTTCCCTTGGAATGGATAATCATAAACATCTGTCATTTAAGTAGCATTTTTTCACTATAGTACATGAGGAGAGTATTGCATGGGCTTCAATGGATTTAGAAATATGAATTTTTACATGCGCTATTGGAATTTCTGGTTTAATAAAAGCTTAGTGAAGTGTGGAAAATATGTAAAATATGTTGTTTTACTATCTCTCAGAACATTTCTAAGAAAGCATTCATAAACTTGACTGCCTTTAAAAACAAAATGAAATGCTTCTATAGACCTGCAGTTTAATGTATTCCCAAGTTAACCTTTTCCTTCTTTTTTAAGCCCACCATGGCTGAATATGTAACTAATTTACTATGAGAACCATTGAAAGTAGCCTGGGAATTCTAGCATTCTGAAGCCCTCTTGTGTAAAACTTTAGTTTAAATCAATCCCAATTTAAAGACACACCAATGAACTGGAGGATGATATGAACTGACTGTGATTCCACAAAGTACAGATTTTCAGAGGCACTAACATTTCAGGAGAACTAGTGTCATCAGGCCACATATTTTTATATAGGTTTACAAAAATTAGGAGACACATTGATGTTTTTATTTTCCCCACCCCCATTATTCAAACTCACGGCCATCAAGTTGTTTCCCGCTTACAATAACCCTATAGTGCCAAATAAGACTATTTCACAGAGTTTTCTGGGCTTTCCAACATGGCTGGCACATCCTTCTCCCATTTTTCCTCCCTCATAGTAATCTTAAAATTATTTCTTATCAAATGCTTGTCATTTTTTTTGCACAATTAATAGGATGCATTGACTATGAGCTTATCACACAAATGCCAATATTTATACATTTAAAATGATTTCAGTTGTCCTTTAAAAAAGTTCCCAATGCCTGACTCAGTATCCAACCAACCCTTTTCATCACATTTTTTTCTTTTCTTCTTTCCTGCTTCTGTCTCCTATTTTTTCTGCTCATGCACTTCCCCTCCCCTATGCAGCAGATGCAAAAAATACTATAGCACTATCAAAGGAGGAAGAAGCCCCAACCATAAGGTTGTTTTATTTTTACTTCCTTTCTTTTGGTTTTTGTATTTAAACTCATTACAATGCTTTTATTTTTTTTTCAAGTTCTCTCCCACTTCTTAATTCTCAGTGACCCCGTACCCCATATCTACAATGCAGAAACAGGCTGGCCTCCAGATTTGGGCATAGGGACACAAGGAATTTTAACATTTGCTTCTGAGCACAGAGACTCACACACATTCACCCTGCCATAGAAATAGAACCCCCGCACCCATAAATAAACATACCCTCCCCACTGATATCTTTGCCTGCCATCTCTACATAATCACACTTTTTTGGTTATTTATTTCCCTTATTTTGTTTTCCTCTTTTTCTCTTTTTTTCTCATTTTTCTCCTGTGTTCTTTAATTCTACCACTTCTTCTAAATATGTACATATAACATCCTCTAGTTCACATCTAAATATTGCTTATATATTTATCTGGCACCACTCACCATTTTTTCTGGTTCTCTCTCCCTTTCCTTAAGAAATATATTTCCACAAAGCTATAAATTTTATGATATCACTTCAAATACATTTCCCTTTATTTTTGTGAATCTGCTGGCATATTAATATAGTCACTTACCACTGTTATCATTACTTTTGCTATTTTATATTTCTTCTCCCCACCCACCCCCAACCACTTTTCTCCATCTCTCTCACATTTTCTCCACTTTACTACAAAATATTCTTTGACTCTAATTAGACCCCCTCCACATCCAAAGACAGAGCCAACTACCCTAACATAATTCATAAGCTCACACATGACTAATAGCTACACCAAATTACCACAAAAACAGCAGTCAACCCCAGTACACACAAAATCTCAAGAAAAACAAACTCAAACAGGCAAAAATCACCCCAAGCCAATAGGATACTTTGAAAAGGAGATTCTAAAACTACAAAAAACAGAATTAGGAAGAATGCCTTTTATATCCCTTCAAGATATGTGGGGAACACTCATGAGAGCAGGATTCATTTGACTTAGTTTCTATCCAGCCCTTAATGACCCAAGTTTCATGCTATAGACAACTGGGACTTTAGATTGTCCTTTCAATGTGATAATATCCTTCACAGGCTGACTCAGAAGGATTCGATGCAGAAACTCTACAAAGAGAAAAGGGCTTTCCTTAACTCACTTATACCAGTTTAAGGAACTGACACTCCTCCTTGGATGACATAGGTTGAAATACCCTAGTGTGAGAAGCAAGATGACTTCTATCACAAAGTTATGGAATTGGTGGTCATTGGAATTTGCTTTTGTATCTCTTTGATTCCCAATGAATGGTGGCCCAGGAATACCATATATTTTCTAGCTTAATGTTTTCTTTGTTCTTTTTTCATATGTCTTAGTCTAGTAGACGTGGTGCTGCTTTTGTGAGTAATTGCTATTGAAAGTTTTGCTTATCCCCAACCCTCACTGTCCCTGTAAACAGTATACAGCTGATTAAGCTTTTTAACCTGTGGGTCAACGATTCATGAGCTGCAATCTGAAAATCCAGACAATGAATGAAAAAGTTCTTTTTCTCAAAAATGTTTTAAATTTTACATCATTGACTAAATTAATGGTACTATCAACAGAATTACCTTATGGCCCAGGAGGATAATGCATAATGTTCTCTATTAGTAAATGATAGTGATATTTCTAAGGGGAACTACAGTCCTATATGAATCATAGAATGGATCTTGGGTTTGCACTTAATTTTAGTCTTAATACCCAAGAACAAAGAGTTCTGATGATGTATCCCAACTCTATACTCACCCTCAATAAGAAATCACTGAAATGTGGTGACAAAAAAAAAAAAACAGATGGTGCCAGGCTATCAGAAATATTAACCTCTAAGGCAGTAGTTGGCAAACTACGACTCATGAGCCATATGCAGGCCTTTCATTGTGAATGTATAGCTCTGAAGTAACATTGAAAATACTTGAAGGTTATTATTTCAAATTGTGGTGATTACATTTGCTTGGAAAACATATCTAAGGCTTTTGAGTTTTTAAAAATGTTAGAAGGGACAAGATTGGCTCTTCAGTTTCAAGAGTTTGCCGACCTCTGATCTGGGATACAAAGGCTTGTTGCCAAACAAACAACCATGTAAATGAGAGGTCAGCTAAGTCGACATGGAAGAAACATACTAACCTGTGTGATCCTAGGATGATCAATAATAAGATCCAAATAACATTCAATAATATGCAAATCTGGAAGAGAGAATGACTATGACCCTCAGGTTCTCTTTTGACCTATTTTAAAATCTTTTCCATGTGCAATACCTTTGCTTTCTTCTTGACAGAGGTTTTTCTTTATTTTGTTTTGCCACCCTCCCCCTTTTGTTTTTGATAGGAAATTCAAGATAGGTAAATCTACAGAGACAGCAACTTTACTGATAGCTACCTAGGAGGATGGAAGAGAGATTTGGTGAAAGTGGGGGCTAGCAACAAGGAGTAGAAGAACAAGCAAAGTGTTATAAATTTGATTGTGGGGATGATTATCTAAGCCATCTTAATAGGACTGAACTATTAAATTGCATGATACATAATTATATGTCAATAAATCTATATAAAACAGATTCATATGATTACTGTAACAAACATTAAATGTAGATGATCTAGAAGCTACAGTTGAAAAGTAAATTATGTATTTATTTTGTTATAATTGTTGGATAAGAGAATTTATTTCAGCAGTTAGGACAAACTAACTTTTATTTACTTTAAAATGTGACAGTTTGTAGAAATGACCTAAAACAGAACTTACTGGGTACTCTCAATGCATATTTTTGCAAAGCCTCTGATTGAAAATTCTTGATGGCATCAGACTTTCCAAACCAACATTTTTAGGAACTGATTTTTTGCCATACAATGAAATCAAACTCAACTCCAACAAGCTGTTTCCACCTCACAGTGACTGTATAGGCAGGGTAGAGACTGCTTTTGTGGATTTTCTGAGACTCCTTAGGGGAGAAGAAAGCCTTGTCCTTCTAGAGAATGACTGGTAGTTTTGAACTAGTGCCCTGTGGTTAACAACCTGAAGAGGAAACATTCTGCTATTAAACCTAGACAAAACTCATTGCCTTGGAGTTGATGCCAACTTATAACGACCCTGTGGGACAGGGTAAAACTTCCCCTGTGCTTTTCTGAGACTGGAACGCTATTCTTTTTTTTTTGCAACGCTTTTAAAAGTGGAAGAAAGGGCTGAGCTCCGGTGGTGTAGTGGTTGTACGCGGGACCGTGGCCCACTGGGATGGAGGTTCAATTCCAGCTCACAGGAGCAAAGGCTGAGCCTTGTAATCCCACCAGCAGAGGGCAGTGATGCCTAATAAAAATTTTTTTTAAGTGGAAGAAATGATGTAATTCTCCCTTGTAGAGGATGGTGGCACAGAAATGCTAGATTGTAGTCCAAAGGGTAACCACGACATGACCAGACATCTTACTCCACCAGAAAGGTATAAGGAATACAATACAAAATTAGCCTTTTTAAAACGTGAAATTGTATAAGTTTTGACAAACACCTAATTTGAACAAAAAACATGGAGGGCAACTTTGTTAGTCCGGGTGGACTAGAGAAACAAATGCATAGACACACATATGGATGTAAGGGTAAGTTTTATATATATAAGAGGAATAGGGTATTAAGAGAGGATCCCAAACCAGTCCAGTACAAAGTCACAAGTCCGAGATTAGCTCATATGTTTGATACCAGTCTATAAAGTCTCCTTCTGACTCACAAAGTCACACGTCAGTGGGTGCAGAGTCCCGGCACCGGCAGGGGTCCCCTCATGGCTCCTCACTTCCAAGACTCAGGGTCCATCAACAGCACCAGTGGTGGTAGAAGCAACTCAGTGCTGACAGGGATCTCTACGTGGCTTCTCCAGCTTCAGAGGTCTAGTTCCTTCAGGGTAAGGCCGTGTGGCTTCTCCTCTGGCTCCTGCACCTCCTTGGATGCTGTCATCTTGTCTTATTCATTGTCTCTGAGACTAACTCCCAACAACTGGGGAGACAGCCTCTCATCTCCATGAGGGATATATCGCGAGGTTTCCCAGAAGTCTCAGGAGAAGGTCATGCCCACACAGAAGTCTCATTGGCTACTCAATGGCTATCTCCATATTAACAGGCTAGACTCTACCCTTACATCCTAATCATGAAATTAACATAAGCATATGACCGCCACAGCAACTACTTCAATTGATTTTTTATGCACTAAAGTCAATTAAAATTGACTAGGTAAGCACTTCTCTTACTTTAATGTGCATCTTAATCATCTGGAGGGCTTCTTAAATCACATCGTACTGGACTTCACCCTTGCATTTTTTATTTACTAAATCAGAGGTGGAATCTGAAAAATCTGCATTTATGAGAAAACCTTAAGCGATGTTAATCTTGAGGCCTCATTTAGAAGTATTAGTTTAGAACAATGACATTTTACTTTTAATTTGTAACAGCTGGAATCAGCTGGAATGTGTTATAACTTTTGGTGGGGTATAGCGAAAGGACTTTTATTCATTGCTTTTGTGTTAATTTAAACCTCAATGTAATTAAAAGTTTGCAGTTTTTTAAATGCTCAGTGAAATAACAAAATTGACAGTTCTTTTGTGCTCCTTGGTTGCTAACAAAAGTCCAGTCAATGAAGATTCTGAAGAAAAAGACCAATGAGAAAAATAATCCAATATTTATCAGCCATGACTGCTCAAAATCACACTGGAAGTTCGTGAAGCAGTCAGTGTATTGCCTGTATTCTGGAATTTCTAGAACAATGGAGTCCAGGTATTCTTGTTTTCAGTCAGAGTTAGTGGCAGAAATTAAATGAATTTCTGTCTGACACTGTAGGCCCTAACTTATGATTCATATTTTGAACATAGGTCATGGAGAAAAATGGATTTTTGTGTATATATATGAAACATAATAATTTGACTGGTCTTCTACCTCACATTCCAGTTTTATAAGGACATGGATCACTGAAATTGCTGCGAGGAAAAATGTGGATATGTTTGTATCTGATAAAATGGTTGTTTTCAAATCACAGTTTTTCACCACTGAATATTTCAATTTTAGCACTGAAGAATTATTTAAGCCTGAAAAAATATGGAAGAGTAGATGTTCTAATGTGACCATCTGGCCCGCAGTATTGCTCCAGTGGGATATCTAATTTTGAATAATATTACATTCTAATGGGCAGCCCAAGGAGTAGTGAATCTCTAATGGCAATGAGCAAAGTCTATGCTTTTCCCCAGGGTTAGCTTCTGCATTGGAAGAACATGCTCTGACTCAGAAGATGCTCTTTCCCAACTCTTTTTTTGGTGACCGGAGAAAAATATTAGCAAATGAAACACTTACAACCACGGCCCCTCTCTGCAAACAAATAAGTACTGTGTATTCGCATGATTCTAATTGATCTGCTTATTTCTCCAAGTCCTACATCTACATTTTTGCAAGTGCAATTTTAACTACTCCTGCCTTTAAATTGTGTAAACAAGGTAGGTTTGAAGGGTAAGGTTGAAATATTTGAAATATCCCTGGGTAGCACCAATCGTGATGTTCGGCAGTTCCTACCCACCCAAAAGTGTTGCAGAAAACCTCATAATCTACTTCTGAAAGATCAAAGCCTTGATGTCTGGGTGTAGCAGTTGTAACTGTGCACAAGGAGTCTCCATGAATCAGAATTATCTAGAAGGAAACTTATAAAATGATCTAAGTTTTCATGGGAAAAGGAAGACTGTCACCAGGCAGAAAGGAAACAGTGAGAAAAATAAAACAGCTGAGGGTAAATTGCTTATATTAAATGCTCCAATTCTACTCTTTTCTCCATTGCATTTAACGCTCATTTAACTCTGATTTTTTGCTTTGTAATCTGATGGGTCAACAGATATTAGTATTTCTAATGAAAGGAAAAGTTTGAAAATCATATGTGGAATGGGCTTGTAAATGTCCCTTCTGCCTTTGTCTTGCAGAGGACGTGACTGGACAAAACTACTCAATGGTGATACCTGTAACAGAACCAAGTATGATTTAGGGGGTAAAGGTCGCCAAACTTAAACATGTTTTATAAAGACCCATTTATTAAATCTTAATCAGGACAAAGCCAAGATAAAGCTAAATCATCCTAGCTGAGCCCCTGGTGGTGTAGTGGGTCTGCGGGCCACTGGTTTGGTGGTTCAAATCCAGCAGCAGCTCTCAGGAGCAAGCTGGGTAGCTCCCACAACCACCAGAGGGCAGTGATGCCCCCCCCCCAAAAAAAAAACCCAAACAAACAAAGATAAATCAATCCTCCTAATGGAACTCATTGGCTTGAGGCCATAATAGTGCTCAAGGGTTCACAGTCACATGGCTACTTAAATAGGACATGAAACACAAAGGAAGGTGTCACAAAATCAGGTCGAGGGCAGATCCATTCATCAGAGCTGGACATGGGCCCATGATAAAGGTGTATGCTTAGTTCATAAGCTAGGTTCAGGACTCTCTGACTACCATGGCATTGTATTAGAGCTTGAATGCTGAGTCCCCTAGTTTGCAATAGGCTACTGATGACAGTAAAAGTCTGAAATCCCTTTTCAGAGGCCCCTCATAGCTTTAGCATCCATTGAACTTTTTTTTTCTGATCATTCACAAACCAACAATCAAACTCTCAGCTATGGAGTCAATGTAAATTCATAGCCGTCTTATGGGGCATGATAAATAGCACCTCTGAGTCGCCCAGACTGTAATGCTTTATGAATGTAGAAAGTTCCAACTTTCTCCCATGGAGTCGCTGGTGTTTTTGAACTCCTGGCATGGTGTTAAGCAGCACCATGTGTAACCACTATGTCAACCTGTCATCGGGGATCCTGATCATTAACCAAGGATGTAGATAATCTGCCCTTCAGACAGAGTGAATTAGAAAGTAGATTGCCTACACTCATCTCCAGTCAGCTCTAGGAGGGGCAGTATCCTCCAGGGGCATGCCCGGGCATGTCTTTGATGAAGGTCACTGTGTTGAAGACAGTGCAGGGAATTGCACCATCCTGAGTTTGTTTGATATTCATTTTTGGAGGTAAGAATTGAATTTCAATTTCTGGGTGGTCACAGACCAGTCAGAACTACCAAGGCCTTCATGAAAGCAGGGTCTGACTCTGTTCCAACAGGACCACAATTGGGGATAGAATTGAGTCCACAAACATCTAGGAGGAAGCAGTTGTCAGTGACCATGTCTTCATCTTCATCACTATGAAACTTGCAAACCCCACTTCTTGAATATCTGCATCTTCTGGCTTACCAGGGGGATGAACTCGTCCCTGCGCACGACTCAGTAACGTAGTCTTTGTTGTGGAGCTCAACAGGGATGGTTATGATGAGCTGGCCTATGGGAACCCAAGTGCCTGTGCCTTGCGGTTTCTCTAAGACATCTAGTGTTCCAGGTAGGAGACTGCCAGTCCCAGTGCCCAGAGTCTTCTTGACACGTATGATGTGGAAGGGGTGGAGCCACACTCACATGTGAGCGCCACCTTTGCTATAGCTTTTCCTCATGTACTTACTTGTGAGCACAAGTTTCCTGGTGGCATAGTGGTAATGCGTTGGGGGTACTAACCAGTCACTGCTGGTGAGAATCAGGCTTTCTACGCCGATAAAGAGTTATAGTCTTCTCAACTTGCAGGGACAGGTCTCACCCGCCCTTCAGGGGTGCTGTGAGTAGGCATCGACTTGATTGCTGTGAGCAGTGGGTACTTGTCAGTGCAGATGTGGGCATCCCACGTGGCTTTAGAGGAGAGTTGCTCATTTTCATAGACATTATTGATTATAGAGGCCAAATTGATCCAACGTTAACTTCCGATCCAGGCCAAAGAGGCAAATCTTGGGTGTTAGTTTGGGTCAACTAGAGAAACAAATTCATTAGCATGCATATCTATATGAGAGAGTTTTATATGAAGGGTAATTGTACATTAAGACAGCATCTCAACTCGGTCAAGACCATAAGTCTGATATTAGCCCATATCTATGATACGAATCTATAAAGCCTTCTTCGGACTCAAGAAACACATGCAATGAAACTAAATGCAGGATGGTTACAAGCCAGTGGGTAAAAAGTCTTTGGATTCAGTGGTGTTGTAAGCATCTCAGTGCTGGCAGGGTCTCTCTGTGGCTTCTCAGGCTTCAATGGTCTGGTTGTATTCGTGTGGCTTGTCTGGCTCAAGGCACTAGGGTAGTTTTATGTGTCTTGTCAGCTACAATGTCTCCCAGGGAAGTCAGTCTTTTCAGTAGTTTCCAACAGAGTGAACTAAAAGAGAGTATTTTCTGCTTCCAAGATGTAAGTATCTATCAGATTTCCCAGAATTCTCGGGAGAAAGTCATGCCCACCCAGAAGCCTCATTGGCTATTATCTGATTGACAGACTGGACTCCACCCCTACACACTTAACCCTCAAATTGACAAACGATTATATGTCTACCACATCTAGGCATCAGGGTCATTTTGGCATCAGGGACTCCTCAGCAGGATTTTCAGTGGGGGCTGTTTTTACAATACCGGTAACATGTGAGAAGGTAGAAGGGTAAGATCATTCAGGGAGACTCTGTGGTCTATGAGGGGACTCTGCATACGGAAATGTCACTATCATCCACGGAATTTTTCAAATCGAAATATGCAGAATTTAAGCTCCAATACTATCTAACTCATGACAACCTTGGAGTCCTAGTACCCCAATTTCAGCCAAAGGACACACCTAGACAATTCTCTGAGGTTGTCTGAGGTTGCTCAGGATTGTCCCTTCTTGTGTTGGCCAGGGGACTCACCACAAATATACTCAGCCTGTGAGTAAAGCTTTCTGCATTGCTTGTCAATGGCCAGAAAGTTCTTATCAGGGCCTGAATCTATGCGGAGTTTCAAAATAGATTTAGAACTTTCACTGTAAACCATAGATTTCTGCAAACCCAGTGCTCAGTATTTAGAATCCACTAAGAGCAGCTAAATCTGTTCCATGTTAACATACTCAGCCAAGGCCATTTCAGACAGCCAATAACCAACTGACCCCTGTTTGTGAACAAGCCTGTACAAGATCAGCACAGCGCTTAGCTGGTGTGCTCCTGGCCCAGACTAAATCAAACAAAGGCTTCGGTTTTCTTGATATATGTATAATGTTGTGACGCTACTTTGAAACATTATCATAACAACAGATAACTAATAAACACTTTTAAGATAGCTTAAGGGGAGCTTATACAAGTGACAGCAACATTGAGCTCAAACATAACAATTGTGGATATAGTGCAAGACCAGATGGTATTTTGTTCAGTTCAGTTATAAAGAACTGACTTCACAAGGCCTAACAACAAGAACACATTTTGGGAGGAGGGGTGCGTATGAGGGAGGCCTGCTGTCATCAGAAAGGACAGGCACAGGTACTAGAATAGGATGTCCTTTAGCATGACGTAAGGGGCTATTACCCCTAACAAGGGTCTGTTTATGTCCTGGAGTTCATTCATCGTCAATTCCATCTTGGGCACTTTCTGTGGGGTTTCCAGGGCTAGAAATATTGGTGAGAACAGAAAATTTGACCTTTCTCCCATGAAATGAGTTTGAGTCCTCAAAATTGGAGTTAGCTGCCCAATGAATATTTGACAGAAATTCAGGACTCTAGAGCCTTGGAGCAACAGAACCAAATCACCAAGTTCAAGTTAGAGAGAAAAGAGGACATTTTATGAGAAGGTGACACCAGTAGGGTGTCAGACAAGCTGTCTTGATGGAGTCTAATTCTGATTACAATAGACAGAGTTTCTATACATTTATGTTTGGAATGCCCAATTTGCGGCAGTCATGTACTTTCCCTGGTTCTTTCCAGTACTCAGCTCACAAGATGAAAATACAGAAATCATATAAAATCATTAGAGTAATATAATTGTTGCACAAGCTCCTTCCATATTTTCATAATCATCCATGCAGAGCTGTCCAGATAGCTAGCTCGCTAGGCTAATTCCTCCAGATGATCACCCACTCACTATGTATCTGACTTTGTGTAATACAGAAGGTTATAAAAATTCCACAGGTATGGAGTGAAGTGAGGAACAGAGCAAACCCGGTGCTAAGACTCCACATGAATTTGAACTTTGGTTGTCAGAACTGAATTTCACTGACTTTGACTGCAGCAAATCAAATTTCAATGCTAAGGAGAAAGATCCAGAGTGGCATGGGCTATTGTGAAGTGAAATTTTACAGGATTTGGGAAAGAGGAGCATGGCACTCAGGCTAAGGTCAACTTCAAGGTACCACAAAATACTGAGCAACAAGGCACAATGGTTAACATAATTTGATACCAAAGATGGTATTGGCTATGTGAGAAAGAGAAGAAGAATAAACTTATATTTTAGAAAAATCAATTTGTGCCTAGTTAGTTGAATTAATGAGATTCTAGCACATAGACTGTAGATTAATAAATAAGAATAAATCTTCCATCTTCCTAGGTTTGGGACCAAATTATTTTTGTTGCTGTTGGGAGTGGCTTTCAAGTTGGCATATGATTTCTGTTCTCTAAGAATCTGGATACAATCTCATTTTAATAAAGATTTTTAGTTAGTGTTTGGGTAAAATTATGTAAAATATCTCAATGATTTTGAGCTTATGGAAACATCTTCTAAAATACTAAAATTTAATAAATGGAGATGTAGTGGTATTTTGTTGCTTATTACATTGTAGTTTTAAGAGAGCAGTGATGCCTCCCCCCAAAAAAAATCCTTATAAATTGTAGTTTTAAACAAAATAAATTTTATTTTGAATGATGTGACACATTGGTCGAGGCAATTTTATATAATATCTTTTGGAGGAAATTTGAACATTTTAAATGTAATGGATAATGATCAAATAAATCTGGAATATCTAATTTGTGCAATAATACTTTGATTTCAAATGCTGATTTAAAGTAATTTAAGTGGTTAAGAAAATACTTATAAGGTCATATGTGAAAACTACATATAATATTCTTCATATGTTATGAAGATATCATCAGTTTTATAGATAAGTTAAATCAATTTAATCCTAAAATTTCACTTCATTTCAGAACTTACATCTTGAACTCCCATTTTGTAGAAAGTTATGAAAGACAATCAACCCAGAATCCATCTACAGAGAATCTAATCAGATAAAATCTCTGGCAGATCCCATCGGGCCACACATGCAAGACTTGAACAGATTCACTATCAAACAGAGTATTATAAATATTGTGATGGGTAGGTTTGTTATGCCAACATGGCCACAGAAGATTGGTGGGTCTGTTGTGACGGCATGGCCAATGAACACACGGGATGAATTGAAGGGCAGAAATAAGGAAGGGCTCGGCGAGTCCCGCCCTCTCTCTTGCTTCCCGATCTTTGGACCAGAGAGCTGCCTTGTTCGTCCTGTGCCTCGATCTCCAAGCAACACTACCCGTGGGACACCTCATCGTGGACTGTGGAGCTGTGAGTTGAGGTTCCTTCAAGCCCTACTTCACCATGCCCCTGGGATATACATCTCTTAAGCTGGGGACTGTTGGACTCTGTCATCTGGCTGACAGTTGGCGACCTGCTCTGCTGTGACCAGATAGCCTGAATTGCTCTACAGAGGACTACTCAATGGCCCTCAAAACTCGAAGGACTGCCAGTCTTCTAGCTGTCTCACGCAAGTGAGTTGCACCAAGCAATCTGTATTGCTTTATAGATAGTTAACTATTTCTTTTTTATCTTATATACCCTTCTCTATATATAAATGTATAAAAAGAATTACTAGTGTCCTGATTTTTATTTCTCTAAGAGAACCCTGCCTGACACAATATTATTACGGTTCTTTGGAACCATATGGTTCTTGGCCAGTTTTCCTCCCTCTTGATGCAACCTGATTTTTCTTTAGGCTCAAATATCATTTTCTTGTTCCATGACAGAAATTTCTTCTCTGGATTTTTTAATATTGTTTGTGGTCATTTCTTTCTTCATTTTAATATTTGTATGATTATGTTTGCTTCTGTTATTATTTTATTCTTTCAGTATTTTATTGTTTCTGTTAGGTTTCTAAGTTTATGAAGCACAAAATGAGTGAAGGAATAGAGATAATAACTGATGTCATAGTTTACTGGGGATGGTGAGTGGGAAAGGTGAGGGGAATTGGGGAACAAGCAATGAATGTGGGAAGGGGTAGGGAACACTGGTTGTGATGATGTGATGATGTATATACAACTCTTTTGAAAAGTGATTTATGTATTAAAGTGCATGATATGTGAATATTATATCTATAGAACTACTTAAAAGGAATCCAAAAAGGAACCATACTTGACCAATGGTTACCATGGGTCTGAAGGAGGAAGAGTTTTTGCTTAGGAACCATTAAGTTTATGTTACTGGTGGTGACATAATTTGGGAAAGGACATCAATAATGGTTGCACAGCACAAGAATATAATCAATGGCACTGATTATACATGGAGGAGTTGTTGGTATAATCAATGAGACTCATTATATATGTAGGAGTTGTTGAATTGGAGAGTTTTTTTTGTGCATATATCCCCACAATTCAAAAGAAAAAATTACATGAATAACAATAAGTATAAGAAAGAAGGAAATGTTCTAAATTAGATTGTGGTAATGAATGTATGACTCTTCTTGATACAATTGAACTACTGAATTGTATGATAAGTGAATGAAGTGCCAATAAAACTTTAAAATATCCATACTTCATATAGGTATAGTAATTGCTGTATTATTTATTTTACATGGCACCTCTTCCCTTACTTATGTCATACTCCATCAATGTCTGAAAATAAAGAGGATGGGTTCTTTCAAACAAATATATGGGTAGGAAACATTAGCAGGTTTATTTTGGTTTTGCTTTTTTTTGCTTACCACTGACATTGTCAAGTGCTGTTTATATAACTATCTTAGATGACCTTCATAGATAACCTCACTTACCTGTTAATCGTCAGCCTTTGCAACCCTTACTTTTACCCTCAAGACCAGAACCTCCAGAGTTCATTTGCGTCTTCCAAGGTCTTGCAAAATTCACATGCCAGGGCCACACTGAGTTACACAATTCCAGGGGGAAAGCTTTCAGTCTGTATTTAATGTAAATGTAATCCTTGGAGTGATGGAATGAGTTGCAACCCTACCCACGCTAGAGTGAGCCTAGCTTTTCACAAGTGTCTTTAGGCCACTTTGTTTACATGAATGACAGACGTTTTTAATATCTCTTTCTAACTGACAAATCCAAAGTGGATATTTGCTTCTTCTTTTTTTTTTAAAGGTGTGTGTGTGTGTGGGGGGGTACTGGTTAAGAAATAAATCTAGCATTCAGCATCTGTTTTGCTGCAAGCCTATAAAGAGACAATGTGCATTCTGAACCGTAAGAGTGTGTTCTATTCTGTTTCTATTCTCAGTACTTTGACATTAAACTGTCATAGATTTTCACTGTACTATTTATCACTGTATGTTAAAGTTCTTTTAGATTTCATGTGTACTTTGGTATGATTTTTCAGATTATTTCTTCAGTTTGGGAACACTCAAAATATTTCACATAGAGTTGTTACTTTTTAACTTTACTCCATTATGACTTTCAAAAGGTATGTTGAGAGTGAGTAAAATGAGTTAGGATAAACATATAAGTATTACTAAGTGAATTTGTTTCCACCAGCCACTGTTCATAGACAGATGTTTAAACACATTTTGTTTCTAATGGATCAGTACATGTGTGAATGGTGCCCTAGTAGCCATATTTCTTTGACTTTCCATATATGTATATTGTCAGTTGATGTTTACAAAAGCACATCTATTTAATAAGAAAATGAAATTTTATTAGTAAATGATATTGTAAAAGCATGCAAATTATATTTGTAAGCTTTACTTAAAAATAATTTTATTGGGGACTTATACCACTCTTATCACAATACACACATACATACATTGTATGCAAAGCACATTTGTGCATTTGTTGCCATCATCTTTCTAAAAATATTTTCTTTCTACTTAAGTTCTTGGTATTAGCTCCTCCTTTTTCCACTCCATCCCTGCTCCCTCTGCCCTCATGAACCCCTGATAATTTATAGATGATTATTATTTTGTCATATCATACACTGTCTGATGTCTCCTTTGGCCCACTTCCCTGCTGTCCATACAGGGAGGAGGTTATATATAGATCCTTGTAATCAGTTCCCTCTTTCTACTCCACCTTCCCTCCATCCTCCGGGTATCGCCACTCCTAGCAGTGGTCCTAAAGGGGTCATCTGTCCTGGATTCCCCATTTTTCTGGTTCCCCATGTTTCTGTATATTCTTTGGTCTAACCGGATTTGTAAGGTAAAATTTGGAACATAATAGTGGGAGGGAGGAAGCATTACTTCTTATCATGCACAAAATTTAATTTGACATCAATCAGAGGCATAAGTAGAAAAGCTCAAATTTAAAGCATCTAAAAGCATAAAGCTTCTGAAACATATCAGAAAAGAACGTATTTGACATTGGAGGAAGCAAATAGTTTTAGGAGAATGTACTAATTATAATAGAATTTAATAAATGGTGTAGTAGGCAGAGTAATGACTGTAATTATGTCCACACCCTATTCCCAAGAATTTGTTCTGTTAGAACAACTATATCTTGATCTAGCCACGAGGCTCCATATGAGCACAGTGAAGTGTCTAGAATCATCATTCATCTCATGGCTATCCATAGTTCATTAGGACCACAGGGCTGAATGCCTTGATACAGGCGATGAAATACATGTAAAGATCTTTCTGTTATTCTCTACTTTCAGCCAAGATCCATCTGACATCAGTATCTCCAGAACCTTTGGCAGATCCCTTCCCTATGTATTGTTGCAACATTGTTTGATATCTTCAACAACATTTTACTTGTATGTGATATCAATGATTTTATCATTGTGTTGGGTCACATTTCTTTAGAATGGGTACACATATTAAATCTCTTCCTGTTAGACAGCAATCAATGATAGATCTCAATATCAATGGTCAAATATCTGTCATCCAAATTGCAGTGCTTTATCAACTTTTCTGAAACATTTCAGAAGGAGACCTTATTGACTGGTGTCGGGCATATGGGCTAATATCGGACTTCTGACTTTGGACTGGACTGGGTTGGAATGCTTTCTCAATGTTCCATTCCTGTTGTATATAAACCATTCCCTTATATCTATATGTGTGTCTATGAGTTTGTTTCTCTAATCTACCTGGACTAAAAGATCCTTAGAGAGAGGACATTTCTTGTAACCAATCTGTGCCCAGGAAAACACACCTGAGTAATTACAAAGTTTTTCCCCTTCTTTGCTTTTTTCATTAGGACCTGGCTAACTTTCTCTAAAAAAAAAATTTTTTTTTTAATCTGTGGAGTGTGGTCTGCTGTTGACATTTCCTTAACTGTTTTCTAAAACAGTTTTACTAAATTGTCATCAACAATAGCAATACAATGGTTAACCAGTTCCTTAGCATGATCACGATGATTCTTTTCAAAAACTCTTTCTTAGGATCTATGTTATTTTTTTTATCTAAAAACTGTTCAAAAAGAAAGAAAACAAAGAAAACCATAGCAAAATACTGGAAACACAGTCGTAAAAGGTCTAAACAACTAACATCGTGTGCCCAAAACACAGACTGCCTTTGTTTACAAGAATCACCTGTGTCAGGCAGATTCCAATGTTCTGTTGGAGCTCTCATGCAAAATTCTCTCAATATTTCACGTCTGAATCGGATTATATTGATTACTGATTCAGTCGAGGAATGGGGCTCTACTGTAGTGAGAAATGACTCCATTGTAATCATTTGCTTGCTTGGTTTTTTTGGGGGGGGTGGGTGGGTGGTGATGGTGTTTATTTCTTTTTTTTTCTTTTTTGTGGCATTGTGTTTGTTTCTTTTACATGGATTACTATGAATAGAAATCAAATGGTACATATCTATTAACAACCATAGCCTACATGTGAAATAAATCTGGCTGAACTTTTAAACCAGATATATTCATGCCATTTAACCCAAAAGTTATGCTCTTATATATAAACCTAACCAAACCCACAGCTATTGCATGGGTTACAATTCATAGCAAACCTATAAGATGGAATAGAACTATACCACAGAATTTCTGAGGCTGTAAATCTTCACAGAAGCAGACTATCTGGTCTTTCTCCTGTACTGGGGATAGTGGTTTTACCTGTAGATCCTTCATTTAGCAGCCAAGGACTTAATAACTGCCCTACCAGTGTCTCCTGCTCCTGCACATAGACTGGGAGAAAAGAGAGAGAGAAAGCTGTGTGGTGGGGGGGACAAGGGGTGGGGGAAGACTCTCAACTGGATCCCTAAGCTAATATTTTCACAGCATCTTCCTATTTACTGTCAGAGACTCAGAGGAAAACAATCTATTCATTGCCAGAGGGCTATATATGATGTTGTAAGTGTGCAATGGAGAATTAATAACCAGAAGCAACAGAATAGATACAATTATGACAATATGGGTGAATCTTTAAAATGTAATTCCACATGATAAAAAGAATGTAGAATAGGATATATAACAATATACTTTTGGTTGTTTAAAAATATATACATATAAAGAAAATACTAATTTTTGAATAACCCAAACAAAAGCAGGCCTTATTTCAAATATATTAGAATGACTGGTTATATCTTCTTTGACTTGTATTCTCTTTCATCTATGCTTGCACAATAACACATAAGTACACTTACATGAATGTCATTTTTCAATGTGAGGAATTAGAATGAGGCAAAGACAAAAAATTTCTACTTGAAACATCTGTGTTTTGTATGATCGGCCCACAAATTATTCTACATATTTGAAAGCACACAAGTAAACATTTCTCTGCTGTTCTCTGCTTTTATCCAACAGCTATCTGACAATAATAGTGTTATCTCTTATATTGCCTCTTCCTTGGAAAAGAGTGACTAAAGGTAGAGGCTACACAGAGAGCAATAAATTTGAAAATGTTAATCTCATCTTTCATTTTTTTCTCTCTGGGGTGAAAATATAGATTGTATTACTGAAATAACCTGAAGAAAAAATGTCTTTCCACTAAGATAGAATGGAAGCACGATGATATGAAGGCCCACTAACCCTATTGCAAATGTTTTATGAACACAGAAAAAGGAGTTGCTTCTGGAGCACATACCACGAAAAACCTACCTGATTGGATGTGTGCTATGGTAGTTAGTATTCTCAAATGCTGCATGGATCTTTATGTCACTTCTAGATCAGCCACCCTAAGACTTTGTGATTCTATTCAAAGAACTTCTTTACTTCTAAATAGGAGCTTGCAATTTTTTGAGAAAAGTAAGGCCATCCGGTAGGAATACGCTATAGAATTTTTAGATAGCATCAAAAGGAAAGCCTGCAAGTCTGTCGAGATTCCATCCTAGAGTTTCTCCTCAGAAGCCATTTGGATGTTGTTGTCAAGTGGACGCCCCACAGAAGGAAACCCTGACAGGGCCTATGCTATGCTCACCGTCTGTCCTATGCTTGGGTCCTTGCTGAAGCCACAGTGTCACTCCATCGCCTGCAAGGACTTCCTCGATCTCGCTTCCTCTTTACTTTACAGAAAATGATGCCATTCTCCAGGGACTGGGCTCTCGTGGCAACGTGTTTACAAGGCAAATTCTTGCCATCTTCACTTCCAGGGAGCCTTCTGACCACTCTTCTTTCAAGATAGCTTGGTTTGGCTTTTTGGCACTTTCAGTATAATTCTCCAGGACCCAAATTCCCGTCCATCAATTCTCCTTCGGTCTTACAAAAGTAACCATTTTATCAGGAGCTTTTTCAGATATCATAACTTCCCATCATGTAATCACGTCAAGCAGTATTGTACATTTGCTACCACAAACAACTTTGCTACCACAATCAATTCTTTCTTTTTGAACTCTTTTATATGATGTTCTCTTTATCCCCACCCCAGGAACTCTTATTTTTCCCCTATAATACTCCCCCATCCATATTTTGCATAGTCCAATATATTTGTTGCAAATATTATTTTTCCCTAATAGAAAGGCACCTGTACATGTGAACCTCTCCAGGTTTTTTGTGGGGGTGGCACAGGTTGAACAGTGAATTGTTTGGGGTCACTATGATTTCAAGCCAATTTAACGGCACTGAGCAACAATAACAGTACATTTTCAAATAATGGCATGCCCTTTCTGGTTGTAGTAGACATATGTTTCTAGTATGGATTCCACATTTATTCAGATAGTTGAAGTCAATTAATTTACATTCCGTGCAACAAAAGTGTTCACTACTATTTCTGATGAAAATGTGCAATCCTCTTCTTAGATCTGTCTTTGATGATAGTATACTAGATTCAATAAAGGATCAGGAATTCTAGAGTTACTTGTGCAACTCTAACATCTGTCTTCCTTGTACTTTTGACACATTGTTCCAATTGCTATCTAACTGAAAATACCTGAAGGTTCCACGTGAAAATTGTTGCTGTATTACTTTATGAGACATACATAAGCATCTATTTGTGGGGGTCAATAGAATACTACTCCTAGAAGTGCTTAATTTTTTTCTCTCCATTTCATGATTTCTCCCTGCTCATTGTTCACATCAACTTACTGCTTCTAGTATAGCTTATTTCTCCTTGCTTATTTCTCCATGTGTCATGTGGTTTATGGGATACGAAATCATTTGTTCCTATTTATGCTGTCTGTAATGAGATTATCTCTGTTTGTAATGAGACATCATACCATAGGTAATCTGCAGGCTTGACCATGCATCACAGCAGACCATGGTCATTGTGTAGAGTCCTTATCTCAGGCCATTCCATCTGAGACTTATATATGAAACATAGTGAATGTTTGGGAGCATCTTGTTTAAATAATACAGAATTTGATGACCTATAAGTTATAAAAGAGAGCATTAAATGTGGCTGTCTTAAAGATATAATCATTATAGTTCTCCACTTTTATTTCAGTTCTTTTTTAGTTAGAGGAAAATACATACACTCAGTTCTCAAGCACACAAACCTCATTTCTCCAGAGGCTGTCATAGTACTTTGATTTCCCCACCCCGTTGTATAAATTAGTGGAGCACATATTCAAATGACCTCACTGAAAACCATATGAAATAAAGAGCCCCTCACAACCCACTAGGCCACAAGCTTGCTCATGCTTCAGCTTTAACTTCCCAAGTGTAATATTTTTGCCTTTTTCATATTCTTCTTCCCCAAATTGAGATTATTCATATCATTGATTCTATCATAAGTAGCCCTCATGTATTTAAAAATCAATAGCAAAGATTTAAAATAAACTTTGGATGTTTTCTCCAGACTGAAGCAGTTTTAAATGCCCCTCAGCTCTGTTGTGCTTTAACACAAACAACAGGTCAAGCTGTCTCCTACTGAACCGTGTCTAAGTAAGTCTGGCTTTCTCCTTCATTGTTACTGCTTGGCAGGCCTCAGGCCTCAGGCTCAGATCAAGGCCCTGTGTTTCCAAAGAATGATAGAGCCTGAAGTCCAGTGTCTCATTTGTTCCCTTCCAAGATTTTTTTCCCCCAAGTGGCCAGATGGACTTCTTTATATCCTGTTCACAAGACTAGGTTTGCATTCAATATTCCAAGACAAATCAAAGTTCAACCTCTCAGTGGCGCGGAATCTTTCCAAGCGAATTTTTTCCCAACCATTCTTGTGCATTTAAAACGTCTAAATAATTCTATTTTTTTAAAAGCAACTGCTTCATATAAACGCCCCGCTAGTTTGTATCTGTGTTTGGTGGATATTGATATAGCACTACCGGGGACTGTAATTGTGCCTGCCTAGGTGAAATGAAAGGAAGTATCAATTACAAGAAAATATGTTTGGAACACATGGGGGCTGTTGAGAAAAACAAAGCAAGAAAGAAAACAAACCTTAACATTTCCTTCCATTTCAGGACAGAATACATGTATTTCATTACCTTTTTTCAGTGTCCAAACTGGCCAGATGGGGACATATGTGTTGTATAATCAATATGGAAAGTTGTTCAGTAGCGTCATCTCGTACCTTTGAAAGGCAGTAGCTGAGTACAGTTTTAGCTGTAAACTATAGGTTGACCCCTTTTGTTTCAGTTTGCATTCTCGAATGTTGAATGAAGATGAATTTTACAAGGGAGGAATATGGATAGTTTACGGGACTTGACAATGTTAGAACACAGAGCGGGGGTGGAACTAGTGTGACCAGAAGTCGTCTGGCTTCCCACACAATGCTTTCTCCTTGAGAGTTCATTCATGTGGACCTTCGATGGCACCTCATAAATAGTCTTTATTTAGTGCTAAGAAGTCAAAATTCTTGTCTCTACCCAAACAACCAACTTTGAGAAATTTTTAGATTAAAAATAAGAAGAAACCTGTTTATTTGGCATCCTGACACAGCTAAATTTCGAGTATCCTTCTCTTACATTTTAAACCAGGAGCTAAAAGAAATTTGCGTCATTTGTTATTTGGGCTATTTCTCATGCTGCATATGTAAATTTAGTATGTAATTGTTTCAGAAATAACTGTTTTAAACTGTGTCTCTGGTAGTGAATTAGAAATACTCTTTTTTAAAAAGTCGTAATTTAATAAATCCGATATTAAGTAGTGAAAGTTTTTGAGGACAAAGGTCCTCCTGCCAAAATGCTAAGCCTAGTAGGAAGTATACTTTCCAGAATGATAGAAGCCTTTCATTTATGAATTGACACACACTCATTAAAAATAAATCCGTGCTCCCATCTGATCTGACTCATTTGACGAGAACAGGATGTTCCATTGAAAGTACAAAATAGATGAGGGGGAGAGGATTGAAAACGAAGAGAAGCAAGGGACAGGCTTTGTGTAATTTTTGTAGGTCTAGAAACCACAAATACAATTTTAATATGCAACTAAAATGTCTAAGCAGAAAATAAGCAATGCTATCTATGTATAAGGATATTTATGTACTCTGGTTTACTCCACCAAACAACTGACTCTTTTGCTTTATAACCACTCTTCTTCAATCAACCCTTAAAAACCAGCTTCTGTTTCAGGATCAATATTGCAAAGCTGAGAAATAGAAATAAAGATGTCTAAACAAAGGAGCCCTGGTACTACTGTGAGATACGTGTTGGACTGATAACTCCAAGGGCTTTAGATACATCATGATACACTTTTACTAAACCCATGGTGGAATTAATAAATAAGTAATAAATAATAATTAATAAATGAATAAAATTCATTAAAATCGAATCCCTGGACCAGGGACTTTTTGGAACAAATAGTGCTAGGCCTCTTGTGATGTTTTCTCTGGATAATGGCATATTATGATTTATAGTCCGAGAAAGGAGATTAGAGGAAAAGAAACATCTATACCTATAAATCTCTCAATCATCAAAAACACCCAAATTCAAGCCATGTTCATCGAGTTTCAGTCTCCTCCCAATGACCTTATTAGACTCAAAATAGCGGAAATCTACTTTTACCTATTAGTTGCATTTTGGCATAGAAATATATCATCTCAGTTTACATAAATCATTTGTCATAAATCTCCTTCACTTCTCAAGTACTTTAATTACTTCATAATCCCATCCCAGTCTCTCCACCCTTTAAAGCAGTGGTTCTCAACCTGTGGGTTGTGGCCCCTTTGGTGGTATAACGACCCTTTCACATGGATCGTCCAATTTGTAACTGCAGCAAAATTACAATGATGAGGTAGTAACGAAAGTAATTTGATGATTGGGGGGTCACCACCACATGCAGAACTGTATTAGTGTCGTGGCATTAGAAAGGTTAACAGCCACTGCTTTATAGACTTGTAAAACATCCTTGTCCTGGCAGGATTATTTTTAACTTTATATTGGAAATGTGCAATCTTCTATGACATGTATACTTTTGATCATACATAAATATAATGTTCTAAGTTTACACAAAAGCATAGTGTATTTAAATGTGTACACAATGCTGTCTTGATTCTTCATTGGCAGTCTGAAACTGGGATTTAAGTGAGGTTGCTGTTAAGTAATTGTTGTAAGTTCTCTGTTCTTGGAATTCAAGAGAAAAAGAAGTCATGAATTCTAATTATATATATATAATATATATTATATATACACATATATACTTATATATATATGCATACTTATCTAATTCTGACCATGTATTTTTTTCATACGTGAACTAGGAAATGAATTGTTCACTTAGGTTATTTATTTTGTTGATAATATATTTGTCTGAGAAAGAATATACAGGAAAACCACAAATATTTGTATAAAAATATGCATGTGCTATTAAGATGGGAAAATGGACTATAAAAGAAAATAAGGAAAAACTTTATTTCAAATGCAATTTTATACAAAGAACTGATTTTTAACTGTTCTGTATTTGAAAAACAATCTTGGTTAATTGGTTTAAATTAGCACCCATTCTTGAAGTATAGTTTGGAAAGTTGAAAATATTCAATAACATTTCACTCAGAATTGGGCACCTTATACAAGAAATTTGAGTCAATGTAATCTATAAAGTAAATGTTATTATTTGATTTTGGCTCAACTATCTATATTATAGAAATCCAAAATTCTTCTATATTGCTGAGGACTCATATTGTATAACATGACTAAATGTCTATAAGCACAATTTTGAGTTCACAAAGAATTACTATTGCTTTCACATTGGGGTCCTGAACTGGGCTAAAGGAAGGTATGTGTTTACAGATGTCTGGAAGACTCCTCCAGAATCTTCTAGAGGTAATGTTTTAATTGAGTATGACCAGCCAAAGTTTTAGTCCACTACTTAAGATCTTTAGAAACTCAATATGGTCACTTTATTCTGGATAACCAGTATCCCAAGACCTGGTTTATGTGAACTCAAATTGCAAAAAAAAAAATGACGCTCAGTTACCCTCTTTGTGCTTGAAACACTCTGGACTTCCTCCTTATTTCTGAGACATACCAGATCTCTACTTCTTCCAGTGTGACTGAAATGCCATTGTCTTGAGAAGTCCTTTCTGACTACCTTGTAACATTTTCTTGTTCCTCTCTGATCTTTCTTTCTACTTTATTTTTTCATATAACATTTACAACTGCCTGAAAGTCTATGATGCATTTAGTTTTTTTCAATCAACAATCAGTTCTTTCAACTACAGTTATGCAGCCCCCATGAGGGCAGAGGACCTTTTCTTGGTGGTGTGAGCACTGCTGTAGGAGCCCTGGTGCACAGTGTTTACTCCTCGGCTCATGATCCGCAAAGTCGGCAGTTGGAAAACACAAGCCACTCCATGGGAGAAAGATGGAACTTTACATTCTTGTAACTAGGTATAGTCTTGGAAACCTACAGAGACAGGTCTGCCCTGGCCTATACATAATGATGAACAGGATAGTTCAATGGCAGTAAATTTGTTTGTTTTGTGGATTGGTACTCAATATTTTCATACAAAAAAAAAACAGTGAAATACTCAGCCATTGTAGCATATTCTTTGAATTTTCATGACTCTGTAATTTGAAACCACACAGGAAACAAAATACAAAGATTAAAACTTAGGCAACCTTATATGTCAGTTACACATAGTAAAGGTATGACAGACTTTTTGTTAAATGAACTCAAGGGCATACACCAACAATTGTTCTACCACAATTTGACTAGAGTAACATTTGTTAAAGAAACTTTGCAGATGTAAGTGACCATTGTCTCAAAATTCAATGTTTAATGAATCAACACTATATATTAAATAAAGCATCTTTGAGTCAAAATAACAAAGTTATGTATTGAGTGGCTGGTGAAAATGTGATCAGAGGTTCACAGGGGCTTATTGCAATGATGTGATCTGAGTTTTTATGATTCTGATAATTTTGCAACTCCCACCAAATCATTGAATAGAACCCTGCAAGGTATGTGAAGGCCTAATAGAGAAGATTGTTCCATTTTATCATTCCACTGGGCTTAAAGCAAGCTATTTGAAAGCCAGAAGCAGTAAATGTCAACATTCAAGAGTAACGTTTATCTGAAATCCCTGCAAGGGACAAGAACAAAGGAGCAGCATCAAGACCAGGAGACCTAATAACAGATTGCCTGGGTGAGAATGAGAAAAGCCGAGTGCGTTGGGGCAGAAGGCTGGCTCACAGAGTTGGGTGCCTGAATGCTAAATTAGCTCCTTGAACACTTGGGCAGATGACATGGGAACTGTGTTACTGGTAAATCAATGGCAAGAGAAAGACAAGATTGCCAGCTAGGCTGAAGAAAAGTGCTGTGGACAAAAGAACTGTATCTTTTAACCTTTTGTCACCTCTTAGCTTTCTTACAACAGCTCATGATCATCAGTCTTACCTTTGCGGTCTGTGTAGCTGTTGCAACAGAGTATGGAGCCCAGCAAAGAAGCAGAGTCATGTGAAAGAGACCTGGTGTCAGACTCGGGTGAAGAATGGTGAATAGGGGAGGCCTGTATCACTGGGCTTTCATCAGATTCAGTTGAGGGCAGAGGTGGGCTTGGATTCTCCTTCTCTCTTCTGTACCTGCACAGTTTCCTCACTTCCCTAATCTAACCTTTCCTTTGGGACCAATGGTAATGGTCCCAGTGTCTGTTTATTAAGTGATCACATAAACTTTGGAGTACTACTACTTAATAATGGGAATCAACTATATATGAATTATATGTTTTTACAGGACTTGAAAAGAACAAGTTTCTTGAAATATACCAAACACCCATGCAAACTCAAGGGGAGCTATATTATCCTACATGGATTGGGGGGAAAAGGAATTTATCTAAAAGTTCTACACAAAATTAATTTCTAAATGTTGGAATTGTAGCAAATGTTTAAGAAGCGTATATTTTAAATTTATATAAAATCTTCCAGAAATGTATAAAGGAAGGGTACTTCTGAACTTATTCTATGTGACCAGAAATATCTTGACTAACTCCACCTGTTCTCTCATAAAGTCTCAAATGACAACAGATTATGTAACTATCAGAGTAAATATTTCTTAAGTAGTTACTTAAATAATTCATAAACTAAAGAAATGATAAATTAGATTCCATTAGATTAGAGCCTTTTTCCTATCCGAAGTACACTGTTAAGAGATAGAAAACATAAGCCATGTGAGATGTAATTTTTTTTTTTTGCAAAGCAGATGCCAGATAAAGGGCTTCCATGTGCAATTTAAAAATACTCTCATACTGTATAATAAGAAAACAAAAAGCCCAGTAGAGAATGGGTGAAAGATTTGGATGAGTACTTCCTCAAGAACAATCAAGGGATGGATGAATGTCTACACCTACTGTATAATTGTCTTAACATTTAGGTACAAAACAAAAATTTTACACAGCAATGCGCATTTCTTTACATTTATATATGCTGAATAAAACAACACGTGTGCACATGGTCTCACCAAGGGATCAAAACTTCCTGTATTCGAGCTCACATTCTAAAGCATGTAGTTTGTGGAAAGCTGCAGTTTATAACAAGAGCCATCATTTTGAGGCCTGACATAAATTTAGACTTAGTTTCTGACAATTAACCCAGGAGTGTGTCTAAAGCTTAAACAAGTGCAAAGCATACTCAGGCGGGAGCAGCTTTGCCCTCAGGCTTGTATAAGGAACCACCCAAACTACCTGACCATTTCCTTAGTGCTTTGCCCGCAATTTCTACATTTTATCTAGAAGTCCCAAGTCAGGGCCACATATTCATGAAAAATATTTTAACAACCACAGAACCACGTGGTGAAGGACCAATCCTGGAAGTTTTTAACAATTTGCAATTTTTTGTGTATCTGCCGTCAATGTCCTTTCTCTGTACCTGTGATGGTGATGAATTAATTTTCCCAAATGTGGGGCAGGAGGGCTTTCCTTTGTGCCATAATCATACATCAGAAACTCCAATTCTGTGAAGCTGGGCACTCACTTTTAGGGATGCTCTGTACTGGGGACACGATGACATTCTTCATTCGGGGATGACGGCCTCTCTGGCCTCTTTAATAAAAGACTCTCTGGAGAATGTCTTCGAATTTGGATTATTTTTCATTTAGAACATTCCTCTCTGATGGCATTGATGGTGTGGTACTATTTACCTCATCTGTGTAAACAAGATGATTCCCTGTGCCTTTCTTTGACAGTTTAATGACATAAAATAACAGAATATGGCACATTTATTTAAGATTAGAGTGTAAATGCACCCCAATTAACTCAATAAGACAACAATTAATTATTACAGGATTAGTTGCAGTATTAATTACTACGAACACTATTAAAGTCTTTCTACTCTCAGTTATTAGCTAAGGATTATTAAGGATTTTATTAATCTTGAGATTTCCAATATCTAGAACTACTAAATATATTTTAATGTTCTAATAAATGTATATTCTATTTATAAGAAGTGACAAAAACCTATTTGATATAAGTGTTGTCAATCTGTGCTCTCATGAATGAAAGCAGAAAAATTTGCTCTTCATAGGCAGCTATGCCCCTGTGAAGAAAGTTGCAGATATTGTGCTAATTGCCATTTGATATTTATATTTATTACTGTCTCAAAGATCAATATATACACACAAGAAAAGCAATGTTTTTGAATGACTATGTGAAACAGTGGGACTTTTAAAACCAAAGGTGCAGATCCCTTGCCATGGTTTTGCCAAGTTGGAGGAGCATGACGTGAGGGAAGTCATTTCTCTTCTGGGGATAGTAAGGAGAAAATGTCATCATACACTGCAATGTACTCATGAAGGGTAAGATTCATACATGGAATGGCTTTGGAGAATGTAAGTTTTTATGGAAGCAAAAAGTAAAGCAGAGTAAACTGTTATGTGCAATAATATGGGCACATATATTACAAAATTGGAAACACATTTATAATTGTCAATGAGAGAAGGGATAAGGACATTTTTGAGAAGGATAGAACACAGACTTTCTATTAGCTCTTATATTAAAGCTTTAAAACTTGGCTTCATTCTTTTATTCCCCATAGGTAAATATATTTGCATGTCTTTTTTATAATAATCACAGAAGTAATTCAATGTTTTAAAATATTTTGAAGTGGAGCAAAAGCAATCGAGTGCTAAAAGCAGTCACTGTCTCATTTATTACATCTCTCATTTTTGTAGAATGTAACGAGTACAAGATGACAGAATCAAAACATTTGAAAATTACTGGAAAAAATTCGGATGGCATTTTTAGTGATGAATTAGATTTAAAACAGGAAGAATTACTCAATGGAATTAACACCTCACTTTAAAGTAAGCCGCGAGAGCTTAGATCGTTCAGCATTCAATAGACAGGTCGCATTCTCTAAGGATCAGAGGGGGAAAATAGAATTCAATGTGGTAATTTGATAAGGTGTAAATTCCCAATATATTTTATACTTTTCTCATAGAAATTATTACAAATACTAATAAGTTCACAATCAATGTACCTTGAAAATGATGCATTTTGAAATTTGACTGAAGAGACAAACATTAAATATAAAATGATGAAATAACTATTTTTGCTGAAAAATAGCTTGAAACTCATTGAAAATTCTGATGTAATGAGAACACTAAATTGTTTCTAGGAAATGTCAATGTTCTTATTATTTATCATTTTAAATCATAAGCATTTACTAGCCCCATTTGACCTGATATGGCTTTCAACAGTTTCTGTGTGCTTGTGTGTGTGTGTTTTCATATTTGTGCTTATCTCTGGTGCATTTTGTCATTGGAATAGCACTCTTGAATTTTTATATATTTTTCTAGTTTTTGGTAATTGAAATCCAGGGTGAATGAATCTATAGGGATGACAAATACCATAATGATTCCTGGGGTATGGAGTGGGGGGAGTGGTGATGAAGTGGAGTTTATATCAAAGAGTTTAAGAAGGAAGATATTTTTAAACCGATTGTGGTAGCAGTTATACCACACTGCTTGATGTGATTGAACTGTGGAATGATATCTATATTAACACCCAATAAAATGGTTTTGAAAAACAAAAAAGTTAAATAGGTAGATAGATAGATAGATAGATTTTAAAAAAATGATTGGGTTTTCACCAAAACCATTGGATAGCATCAAGCTCCTTTACTGGAGCTTATTTCACCAAAATGTGTGAAATTACTCCTTGTTCAGGAGCTGAGTCTTTAGGGGCTTCAAAAGCCTATTTGTTTCTTTGAGTCATGCCTTGCAACACAGATGAGTGTAGTATTTCAGAAGCAGACACTAGGGGAAGTGGTGAGCCTGCCAATTCTGTGAACAGACACCAACAGGTCCCCACGTCTTACAAAAGCCACCTTTGTGGAGCACATTCTTTTCCCATCAGGCCATGCTGCCCTGACCTCTGGTGTGTTACTAGTTTACAAAGATTACCAATCCTCTAAAGGATCTACTGAAAACTGAGTGGTGAAGCACACATTGAAAGAGAAAAGTGCCATTTAGCAAGCAGCATAAGTTAGGAAAGGCAGGTTTCAGTATTTTTAAGATATGAAAACCCGGTCATTCCAGAACTTCATGTTTTGGGTACTTTTATCTTTTAAAATTTCTTTTTGTTTATTTTTTGTTAAAAATCATTTCATTGGGGCCTCGTACATCATTTTTCACAATACATAAATAAATATACTGTGCCAAGCACCTTAACATGTCTGCTGCTGTTATCATTCTCCAATCATCTGCCTTTTCCCTTGAGCTTTTCCATCCCTTCCCCTCTTCCCCTACTCTCCCTTCCCCATCATATTTTGTGTATTTTATGGAAGCCTCTTTAAATACTTCTTTTCCTGAAGTGCTGGATGCAGAGAACAAAGAGAAGGGAGTCCTATTTTGATGTGGAACAGCTTTTAAGGGATGAATAATAAAATCTCAATTAAACAAGAACAAATATTGAATTCTATATCAACAACGACCAAATCTTTTTTTTAAAAGGAACTAACGGAACCTCATGAAATAGTATCAACAAGTACAGCTATTAGATTCAGTATACATTAGATTTAACTTATATACCATTATTGTCCAATAAATAATACCATGATAAATGGAGAAAAGATCAAAGTTGTCAAGAATTCTATCTTCCTTGGATTGATAATCAATGCTCCTGAAAGCAGCAGTCATGCGATCAAACAATATATTACAGGAGGCAAACCTGCTGCATGAGAACTCTTTCAAGTGTCTGAAAGCAAAGGAGGTTACTGTGAGAACTTAGGGGCATCTGAACGAAGCAATGATATTTTCAATTGCCTTACCTGCATGGGAAACTTAGACACTGAATAAAGAAGGCCAAAGAAGAATCCATGCATTTGAATTATACTGCTGGTGAAGCCTATGGAAACAATCACGAACTGTCACAAGAACACACAAATCTGTCTTGAAAGGACTACAGCCAGAAAGCTCCTCGGATTCACATCATGCGGGCATGTTCTCAGGAGAGATCAATCGATGGAAAGGTGCATCATTCTTGGCACAGTGAAGGGACAGTGAAAAGGAGAGTGACCTTCAACAAGTGGCTTGATACACTGTCTACGCCTCTGGGCAGACAAACACTAGTGAAGGTGGTCCAGGACTAGGCAGCATTTCACTTGCTTTTACACAGGGTGGCGGTGAGTCCAACTGACTTGACGGCATCTATCCACACGACCATTAAAGCCAACACCATGGAGAGCTATCGCAGACCTCTCTTCTTTTGGGTAGCAGTCAAGGTCTTAATCAAACCTTTAAACACTTTTTCCACTGAGGGACAGAAGCACCATTTCTTAATAATACATAGTAACTAAATAATCATGGGTGAGGGGCGGGGAGGAAAGGAGAAAAAATAAAAAAGAATTACATTTTTTTGACCAGAAAATTTTCCTGCAGTAAGACTAACTTTCCTCCATTCTATAGATAGCTATTCAGTGAAGAGGTTTTTATTTTCTCATTACTGCAAAACCTTTTGGCACAAATAAATTTTGTACTTAAGCCCTGTTATCATGTAACAAAGTAAAAAATAATAATCAGCTACTTCTCTTTTTTTTTTTCCAAAACATTATTGGGGAAATATATGATACTCGTGGAACTGCTTGTTTGGCCAGTGGCCTGTGCAAGAAAAGAAGGAGAACACACAGAATCTGGAGGAGAGACCTGAGGGTATGATTTGTTTAGTGACCACAGAAGTGTCTGGTATCTACAACTTTCTTACTAGATGTTTCTTGAGTGAACCAAAGCCCTTGGAGAATTGTAAGAGCCAAATAGCTTCTCTGGGTGTGAAGTGCAGAGTACGATAAATGATAGTGTGTTTAAAAAAGAGAGGACATTTTCAATATTTCTAATTTGTGTCTCCACTCAAACTCGGTCTTACACCCAGCATTAGCCTTTTCCTTCTTGCAGTTTTCACTTTACAATCAGTGCTTTACCGGGACGGGTCCCTAGGTTCTCAAGGAAGGCTATTGCATACAAAACTCAGAAACATGCATTATTGTCATTGTGTCACCACTGTTCTTTTTCAAATTAATCACTTCTGTAAAAAAAGGATAAAATGGCAGATATTTTACTATCAGATTATGTGTATTGGTGTGAAAAATGTCTTTCTACCTATCATCTATCTATCTATTTATCTGTTTATCATTTATCTACAGCATTAGTGAAATAAGTGGGGAAGGTAGTGTTATGGTGACCTAGAGAAGAGTCCGGATAACATGGTGACTAAGCAGCTGACTGCCAGCGGAAAGGTTGAGGGTTTAAACAGACAGAGACTCTGGAGCAATGCCTTGGGGGTCTGCTCAAATCACTAAAATCAAAACAAAACACCTCACTGCCATCAGGTCAATACCAACTCATGGCGATGCTGGATAACAAGATAGAACTCTCCCTCTGAGTTTCCACACGAGTAGCTCTTTACTGGAGTAGAAAACCCCGTCTCTCCTACAGAGCAGCTGGTCATTTGAACTGCTAACCTTCCATATCAGATCCCTATGTGTCATTCTATGATCAGGGCTCCTCAAAAAGTCATCAAAAACCTGATAAGGCAGTGTCATACTGTTACAGTCGACTCAAAAGCATAAGAAACACACGCAAATATTTCAAAATTAATGGGGAAATTTCATCATCTCAATTTTATTTCCACATATATTTTGAAGATTCCTTCACTATATATCTTAATAAAAAAAAGGGCAAGGTGAAGGAGACTTATTGAAAAACTGATGACCCGTAGCCCCCAATATAGTGATTCGGTGATTTCCCACTATGCGCCATTACAAACCAAGCTCTGTGTCTGGCAATAAAAGTAAATAGTTATGGTAGTTAAGGATTATGTCAATTAGACACTCCTGATAGATGGAGTCAAACCTCTCCGTGAAGTTGGATTCTGATGACACCTCCTTAATGTCATAAGCCCTTTGTCTCTGAACAAGATGGACACAGAGGATGTTTGTCATTTTGGCTTCTTTCTCACCGCACTTCATTAGAACTATATGTCTGCCTCCAGATGTGGCGCCATGTGGACCACTCAACCCATAGATGTGTCAGTACTCTGTCAGGTTTCCACAGACCTTGAACTCTGCAATCAGTGACTCCTGCCTGTCCTGCATTTCACATTGCCTTTCTGCGTCATCGGTTCACACCTGCACACATCTGAATTCCACGTGGGGACTTGAGTTTAATGGGGTTGGGATGCCATCTTTTGATGTAAGATGACTTGTTGATATAAGGTTCTTTCTCAGACACAATGAGTGTCACTTAGTTAGACAACCCAGGCTAACACATTAATAAAGACTAATGATATTAATGTTTGTGCTATTTGGTAAACTATTCCTTGTTTTTTATAACACCACGAGGTAATTTGAGGCTCAATTATTTATTGATTTCTACAATGTGTTGAGTGTAAGTTGTCAAAATAAACTTTGTAAATCTAGTATTGTGATCATTTTACTTTTGGATGAGAAAACCAAACTCCAGGAAGAACTGTGAAAAATATAACACAGCTAATTCTTTTAATATCAGATTTGGAATGAGGTACTCAGATTCAAGAGAAGTTCTCTATCTGACAAATTATGTCGCTTAGACTTACTGTATGTGGTAATGAGAAAACTTTGACATATTATAAGGTTAGTGTGAGGATCAAATTTTAGTCTGCCTTACAGTTTATTCTGTGGCATTGCCAAGAGTTTTACTGCAAAACAATTATTGGTATGTTCAACCACCACGAAGAAATATATCCATTTGATAAAGCCTCTTTTTCTCTGAATTATCAGTTAAACATTATTCATTTAAAAGCCTTCAACAACCTCCACTGCTCATAAAAACAGAGTAATTAGTTCTAATTTCCCTTTGTCGACCTAAAATAAAAAGGGGCAACTGATATCTTCGTGCTGAGACTTTCACTCTACTGGAAAGTAAGGTTAGCACTTGAAAGGCTGTTTGATAATTGTAAGGAACCTTAAAATTCTGATGGGCCCTGTCTGAAAAGATTGTTTTATGAATTGAATTTTCTGCTGCATGTTTTGCAAATAAATTCTGCCTCTCATATATTTTTAATGATGGTTAGTTCTTTTTGGTCTTAGTCTTCTGGCCCTTGAAATAAGAAGTTAAGATTATGATTACAAGGAACTTCTCAGCTCTCTTTACACGGATGTAAAATGGATGTAAAAGTGGACTCAGTAGTTTAAGAAATGCCTCTCATTCAAAGACTTTCTTTTATTTCCTGACTTAGGCTTTGTTCTCTAGAAAAATGCTTTATTGTTCTGCATTATTTTACTGTTCTTTTCATACCTATTATTTGAAATAGTTCTCTTTTCATTGTAAACATTTAAAGTGTGTTTTTAGTCATCCATACTTTGTTTTATCAAACATGCATGAAGGGTCTGTGTTGCTGGTAAGATTTGTGGGTTGAAGATATGAAATTCCCTTGTATGTTGCATGTTGGTGATGTTGTTAGCTACTCTCAGCCTAGAGATTGAAAGTAGGCACCAGAGACATTAGCACTGCCATGCCCTGTGCCATCTTCACCATTGAGCCCATTGTTGTAGCTAAGTAGCTATCCAACTTATTGAGGATCATGACAGTCATTATGTCTATTGTGCCATGTAGGCCCATAGGCACATGTGGGCAGAGTTTAATCAGGTTGCAGCTTGATTGGAGGATGGCTGAAATAAATAAAGACAGCTGGCCTCCCCTCTCTCTCTTGCTCCCTGGTGATCAGTCGGCATGCTGTTGCTTTGGCTAGTTCTCTGCTTCAACCTGTGTGCTACACCACCTGGGGGCCAAGCCAACCCATGGATGATTCCCCTAGTGTTTGAGGCTCCTTTGAGACCTGCTTTGCATGCTCCTGGTGCATATGTGACTTGAGCTTGAGGCTGGAGGATACTGTTGCCATGCTGAAGTTTAATATCCCCTCAGGGCCTGTTTCGATAAGCTCCCAAATACTGACTGTTGCTGACCCAATCTGATGTCTGCCGCCTGCAGACAGACTCTGCCTGCATGGCTTGTGGGCGCACTCCACTGTCTGTTTCCTTGACCTTGGACCCTGCAGGCCGTGTGAATTTAAGGACTTTCATTATATTAACTGTTCAATGACAGTGAGTGGAAAGGAAGCCCTCTGCATTGCTGGGTGGACGAATTAGCTGTCTCATTCCTTCATGTTGTAGAAACCTCTCCTCTGATATATCTATAAAATCATGAGTGTTGTGGTTTGTTTCTCGAGACAACATAGCCTAATATAATTGGTAAGAAGAGTGGTTCTAGAGAAAGAGGATCATAACTATGGGTTTCCTGAATTGGTTCTCCAGCCTAATTATGTCTAGTAACACTGAGTATGCAGACTCTACCCCTAAAAGCATGGATAGGGCTGCCCTATTACTAGACAGGGTGGTGTTAATCCATGGTGTGAAGTGGCAAAGTTAATATCCACAGTATCACCACCAATAGATGATGTGCTAATGAGAGGAGAGGCTCTGGATGACTGTGTGCTTTATATTTTCCAGCAGTTTTGTCGGGTTGAGAAGTATAGGGAAGCTGGTTGGCTGGTTCTCCTTACAATAGAAAATATGATTAAGGAAAGAGGTAATCTCAGAACCTGAGAAGCACATCTCAAGTGCTGAAAAACGGACCTACAAAGAAGAACATAATGGAGACCCTTCTCTCCTCTATTAATAGAGTGGACATTGCCAAAGACCCAATCCAGAACCCCTGATATGAGTAGCTGGATTACAACATCAGCTGAACTGTAGGTCTAGAATAGTGTCTTATATATAAAGTAAGGGTATTAATGGGAAAGAATTGGGCCTCCTGATATGTGGAACATATGAGCTGAGGATCCATATGGGGAAGATATTGAGCCCTTAGAGTCTTTTGAGCCACCCCAGTCAATAGATCCACCCTACCCACTTGAGGGATCTAATCCTCTATGTTAAAATCATTCACTCTTGAGCAGATTAACCAAATAGCTCAAGATGAAATGCCAGGGAGGGTTGTCTCTGTAGTATTGCCTGGGGATATGTCTTTTAAAATATTGCCGAGAGTATATAGAAAATACCCCCACTGTCTGCTATTCATCTAGACCTGTAACTGGAATTAAGTGTCAGAAAGTTCTTAATGTTAAATAATTAAATGCATAATGGTGAGGTTCAGATGCTTCAGGAAGAAGTGTACTATACTCATAAAAATCTGCCTAAGTTTTATAATACATACATGGGGATATCCCTGGAAATGGTTGCTAAGTGTGTGGAATACTGCCACCAAGAATGTAACATTGGACTGATTTGAGTTCCTTGATATGGACCCCCTAAACACTGATCCTTCTCTCAGTGACTCAGCAAGAGAGGTTAAGATAACATTAAATATCTTATTTGATTGGTTCCCTGAAGCATGGGCTGCCAGATGGTTCAGATTAGACCAACTTGAGGTACCTGACGTACGTTGGCACATTGCAGAAGAAAGCATCCAAAAGCTTTGGGAAATTAGTATGTTGGAATAGATCTATCAAAATAATCCAATAAACCACAAAACACAGTGCCCTTAAAATATACTTTTCATTAAACCCATAAGGAAGAAATTTGTGAAGTTGGTTCCAACATCTCTGAATACTCTTGTGATGGCTATTTTACATATTCCTGGATTAACAGTGGTAACTTCCCTATGTGAACTTTGACATTTGCCTACATTGGGTTTTCTTGGACCCTGTGCTGGTAGGGGGCAGGTGTCAGCACTGAATCAATAGAGATGATGTGGGTATGGTTAGTGTAATGGATAGCAAGGTTTCTGTGATAACCAGACAGCCATAGATCTGGTTCACCGAGAAGAGAGGAGGAGATGATAGTGGGTTGGCTGGTTTGAAGCTCATAATCTAGCACAAGTGGGTTGAGAATTGTGACAGTGCCCATGATCCAAAGGCAAGGTGACCAATGGGCACCCTGGTTATGCTAAGTGAGGTGACCCACATTGGGTTGACCAGAACACAGTCAGATGAAGATAAGATTTTTGAGCCTATGAACTGGTGCCTATTGCTGTTGGAGAGCGTATCCTGATTTGACTTTGTTTATGTATGCAAATTTGCAAGGTTCCAATTGGAATGAAGTTTCTTCACATCAAAGAATATGGTTGCTTCCTCAGAACACTGGGTTGTTATTAGTGGCCAGTAGCGATTGGATTCCCAAAATAGGGAGGATAAAAGCACGAAGTGGCTGACTTACAAACTTTCATAGATGGGGGGATATGTTCATAGGAATATACGATTAGAGTGTGTTAACTAAACTGTAATTTTTAGGTATAAAATTTTTTTGTTTGGTTCACATTTGGAATAATATGTTTAAATGAGGCAGGCACATTTTGAGTAGCATGTATTTTAGTTTTATTCCATTGGGTATAAATATGATTTCAATGTTGTTTTGTTTGAAAACTATGAATGCCTGAAGAGTTTTGTAGAAGTGTCGAGTTGACAACGGATGATCTGTGGTAGCTACACGATTTCATGTCAACTTGATAATTCGGTTATAAGGATGGAGTCAAGTCTATAAATCAGGTCAAAGCCTGATTGATGCCTCTCTGTGGACCTGGTTTTCTCATGATGATTATGGAAGTTTCCTATCTTCCTCCCTGGAGGTGGGACACATTCTCTCTGCCTTCCTATTGTGGAGATAATTGGAGTTGGAAAAGACACATGGAGACCTGCCCTGAGATGCTTCCACCACCACTGGATCCACAAGACTATCTACCTACTGGCTTGTGATCTTTCTGCATACAGCATCATTGCATGTGCTGCATGAGTCTAAAGAGCAACTTATGGACTAGTATTAAATAAATGAGTTAATATAAGAATTATGGACTTGATCTAGACCATGTTGGGATGTTTTCTCAAGATACAATTGCTCTTTGAAATGAAGCTCTTTCATACACAGATATGAGTGTCTCTGGATTTGTTTCTGTAGTGAAATTGAACTAACACAAGGACTTTTCTCTTTGTATTGCTTCTCTACCAACTATTATGTACTTCTACAGGGACTGGTCTTTCTTGACAGCATTTACAAAATATGAGAGATTAAGTCTTGCCTTTCTTGCTTCTATGGGGTACTCTGGAAATGTTTCTTAAAAGAAATATTTTTTGTTTGTGCTTTCAATAGTCTGGAGATAGTTTCAATATTTTCCCCAGAACCATAATTTATATGCATTTATTCCTTTCCTGTATTTTTTATTCAATGTCTATCATGCATATGAAGTGATTGAAACTGGCTTGGGTTAGTCACATGATGGTCCTCAAAGTAATATCCTTGCTTTGCAACACTCTAGGGATGTCCTAGCCAGCACACTGACCTAATGCAATGTGTCCTTTGATATCTTGGCTGCTGCTTCCAAGTACATTCATCATGGAGCTAAGAAAGACAGAATCCTTGACAATTTCAACCCTTTCTCCAGTTATCATATTAACTATTGGTCCAATTGTGAGGATTTGAGTATTTTTTTACATTGAGTTGCAATCCATACTGATGGCTGCAATCCTGGATGTTATGCATTAGTTAATGTAATTTAATTTATTCAAAAGAAAACATGTAGTCTATATTTTTTAAGCTATGAAGTCTACAACAAAGTGATCACCTATGATACCCACCAACTAAACTCAAGAACTAGTTTATTATGAAATCCACTCAATCCATCTTCTCTCATTCTTTCTTGCCTCCTCTGATGATAAAACTACTATTCAAATTTGTCTTTTCATTTCTTTTATTTTATTCTATTTGTCAACTTCCATAAAATTCTACAATTACTTTAGTCTAGGTGCATATATCTAATTTGAATTTGTGATAATCATTTATTTTGAAAAATTAATACCAGGTTAATCCTAAGGAATAGGAAATTGAAGATGTCCTAAATGTTCAACTGTTCTAAAATGCTACTCTGCTCCATGTCCCCCCACCCCACCCCTGTGAATATATTCTTTCATGTTCCTGGGTTATTTAATTCACCCCAATATTCCACAGGAACTCATGAATCATGGAGAATATGTCTCACATTATGGGGAGTTCCATTAGTATAAAATCTGAGGACCAGGCAGGGGAAAGCCAAATGAAGGGTCAAGAGCCAGAAGCCTAAAATGTCCAAAAGTAACAACAGATTTTCATATGTCAATCAAAGCTCAATCAAGAAATACAGATCTGACTTTCCAAGTGAGGTTACATGTGCTTGCATTAATTTCCCACAAAAGATGGTCATACCCTCTACCTACCTAAAAATCAAAGACATTCCCCAGGACACAAAAGATCTGTCTTGGTACACACTGTCTACCACAGTATGATTTTAAGATGACCTCAAGGACATAAAGGATGTTATACAACCTACTCTCTCAATCAAAGTCAAATTTTCATTTCTCCCTACTCCTGTTGACCAGTATAGTAAAGAATGCCCTCCAAAATGGGACCATAACCACAGTCATGTAAAATCTCATGTAAAATATCAAACTAAGATATATTATATAAAGAATCCTGGATTGAAGGGTTGTATTAGGCTGAGGGCTGGTGGAGTAGTGGTTGAGTGCGGGACTGCGACACACTGGCTTGGCAGTTCAAATCCAGCATAGGCTCTCCAGGAGCAAGGCTGGGCCTCCCACTCCCACCAGAGGGCAATGACGCCCAAAAGAAAACAAAACAAAGGTCATATTAATTGTCAGTAACTCAAATCTATCTTCACTGTTCAATAAAATCATTCTTAAAGCATACACACTTTTATTTATTCAATTTCATGGTGAGGAAACTTTAAGTTAGTCTCAGATTTTACTAGAACAGTATTATAACAGACATCTTTGCATATGTCCTTTAATATATCTCCTAACTAATCTTGTCTATAAATCATAGAAGAACTGCTATAGATTATGAGAAAGTTCTTATCTTCATGATAAGACCAAATTGTTCCTACTTTGATACCAAAGTACACTTGCATTACTTTGATCATGTATTTGAAATGATGATTGTGGCAGGTAGGTAATCGTGTCAATTTCAGGATTGGAATGTAGGGGTGGAGTCTAGCTTGTCAATCTGGAGATAGTCAATGAGACTTCTCTGTGGGTATGGATTTCTCCTCCAAATTCTGGGAAATCTTGCAGTATTTCCCAATTGGAAGGGAGAAACTTGAATCAGTCTCTTGGAGACAATCTACCGACAAGACAGCATGTCAGCATGCTGATAGATCCCAAGTTCTGGAAACTGGAGGAGCCAGAGAAGAAGCCACATGAGCTTACCCTGATAGAACCAGGCCTCTGAAGCCAGAAAACTCACATAGAGACTCTGTCCAGTGCTGAGATGCTTGGGAGGCCACAGGGAGGACCCTGCCAGGGCTGAGATGTTTCTACCACAACTGGATACACTAGACTCTGCACTCACTGGCCTGTAGTTGTCCTGGCGTCATTGCATGTGCTTCATGGGTCTGAGGAAGACTTACAGATTGGTATCAGATATGTGAGCTAATATCAGACTTCCGAACTTGGACTAGACTGGGTCAATGTTCCATTCCTCTTGTATATAAACCTCTCCCTTATTTACTTATGTATGTCTATGAATTTGTTTCTCTAGTCTACCCAAAGTAACACAATAATGATCAAACATCTTACAATTTTCAAGAGCAGTGATGAAAACTAAGCTTCTAAGAATTAGCAATTCATTGAAAGAGGGAGAACATAGAATAAAATCAATGGAAGCGGGGCTGAGCCCTGGTGGTGCAGTGGTTGTGTGCAGAACTGTGGCCCACAGGATTGGTGATTCAAATCCAGTAGCAGCTCTCCAGGAGCAAGGGGGCAGTGATGCCCACAAAAATAAATAAATAAATAAAAATCAATGGAAGCCAGAGTTAGTAAGATTTAAGATAAATCTCTGAATACTTGTTACAGAAAAAATGGGAGTTAAAAGCACAAAGAAAGCCTAAGAACTATTTGTAACAACATAAAAAGGAATAATTTATATGTGACTGGAATTTTAGAACAAGAAGCGGCAAATCGAATACAGAGAGAAAACTATTGAAGACATGTTGGAAGAAAACATAACTGGTGGACTACAGGGTTACATTTTGGGTGGAAATTCAAAAGCTAAAGCAGCCCAAAACCACAAACTGCTTTTCAGGAAGAAGACTAGATTTTTTAATTCCACAAAGACTTACTGTCTTGGAAACCTGCATGACAGTTCTACCCCATCCTCAGTGGCACTATGAATTAAAATTGATCCAATGGCAATGAGTTTACATTGTAAAATGTGAGAAGATATGTATTCAAAAACCCAGTGAATACAAACAGTATGGAATACAAAAAAACTACCAAGATATACCATTGACTTTTCAAAATCAAAGACAAAGAAAGCATACGAGAAGCAAATCAGGGAAAAGTAAGTTATTTATAAAGAACCAATAAGATTAAGCTTTGATTTCTAAATTGAAACTATTGGGCAATATACCAATGGAATGACAAACTTGAAACTGAAAGAAAAAATGCAAACTAAAATTCATATGGCTAAAAAATTGATCTTCCAATTCAATGGAAAAATTAGGACATTTCCTAAGAAACATAAATTAAACATATTTGTAAAAATACAGGACAACGCTGCTGATATAAGAGAAGCAGTAAGAGTAAACAATTAAACAGATGTTAAGATACATGAAAACACAATACAGAAGTCAACCTAGATTTAGAAGTATCCATGATAAAACAACTTATAATATTGAAAGTAGGAAACCAGACATATTGACTTGCAAATGAAAAGCACCCCAATGTAAAATAAGATATTTTGTTGCTACAGAATTTTATATGAAGACAAATGTTAAATATTTTCAAGAGAAAATAGCTGATTTTAATTAGGGAATAAATTACTAAATAAAACCATAACTTCAAAGGAAACAAATAAAACTGATTATCAAAATATAAAGAGAAAAATATTTTAGTTTTAGGAAAGTATAACAAACACAAAAAGATAATAATTGAAGAAATACTAACTGAAATATTTCAGCAAGTTAATGGAACACTGGAAACACTCCCTGGTCTATGCCAGGAAATTTGGAAGACAGCTACATGGCCAAATGACTGGAAGATCTCCCCCCAAAAGTTATCTAACAAAATTCATAAATTGTTTAAACATATCATTAATATCTCATGCAAGTAAAATATTTCTAAATATAGTTCAACAATTGTTGCAGCAGCACATTGACAAGAAGCTTCCAGAAATTCAAGCTGGACTCAAAAGGGGATGTAGTATGAAGTATATCTTTACTGATGCCAGATGGATCTTTATTGAAAACAGAGAATTCCAGAGAGATGTTTCCTAGTGTTTTATTGACTATGCAAAGGCATTTGTCTGTGGGAATCATAACAAATTAAGGATAGCCTTGAAAAGAATGAGAATTTGAGGACACTTCATTGTACTCATGAGAGGGGCTTATTAAAAAAAAGGCAATGAACTATTATATGGCTTCAAATCAGGAAAAATGTTTGTGAGAGTTGCATTTTTTAAAACCATATTTATCCATCTGTCTGTTCAGCAAATAATACAACAACCTGGATTATTTAAAGTGGAATACAGCAAGAGGGTTGGAGAAAAGCTATGAACACTCTGTGATATGTAAATGACACAGCCTTCCCTGAGGAAACCAAGGAGGCGCTGAAGCACTTTCTAGAGATGAACAAGGACGGCAGTCTTCTGTATGGATTATAACTGAATGTACGTAGAAGCGAAACCTATACAACTGGACCAGCAGACAAAAGAAAAGCCAAACTCACTGCTAAAGAGTTCCCTCCAGGAAAGAGTATGGGTTTCAGTATCTTTCTAATAAGAAGAAAACCTCATCTTTCTGCCACAGAGATGCTGGCAGTTTGGACTTTGTCGTTAGCAGCCGATGCCTGACTCACTACACCCCCAGGGCTCCAGATCAATAGAAAACATCATAAACAGGAAAATGATTGATGTAATCAAGTATTTTTTGGGGGGCTTGGGTCCACAGTCAATTCTCATGGAAGCAGCGATCAAGAATTCAAAAGACTTATTTTATTGGGCCAATCTGTTGCACAAGACTTCTTGAAAGGATTGTAGAGCATGAATGTCACTTTGAAGACTGCCATATGCCTAGTCCAAGCTACGGTGCTTTCCATTGCCTCCTATGCATATAAAGTGGGACAATGAATAAGGAAGGCCAGAGAAAAGGAGGCACTTGAATTCTAGGGCTGATGAAGGATATTCTGTAGACTGCCAGAAAAATAAACAGTTCTGTCTTGGAAAAAGTACCAATGTTCCTTAGAAGTGACTTCGTCTCAAGTACTGAGGACATATTATTGAGCAATCGGCCACTAGAAAAGAACATCAGGCTTGGTAAAGACGTCAATAAGTGAAAGAGAAGACAAGGAAGTAGATGGATTCATATAGTGCTGTTGAAAAATAGAGTAATTATGTTTTAAACTAATTACTCAAGGGATCTGTTTGTATTAGTAAAAATCAATCTTCAACAAAGTCATATATATATATATTTCCAATCATAATATTAAATTGATGCTATATTTAAATACGATTTTGAATCAGTTTTAAGTCAATGGGATTTTTAACCACAGAGAATAAGTAACTGTAAGCAGTTTCTCAAAAAACATTTCTCAATTCTAAATACACTGAAATAAGTTTTAATAAAAACATTGATGCATTTATCTATTCACTCTGTACTCACTAAGTATTGTTATATGTTCATTTTCTTATGAAAAGGTGATGCTATGTGAAGTAAAGTTTGAAAATGTACCTAAGTGATATTATACCTAATGAAATGGGGCACATTGTAAAATGAGTTTTAACTGGTGACATATCAGAACTCACAAAATAATATCAAATGGTCCAAAATGATGGCACAGCAGAGACATATTTATGAGGTTAAATAAAGAACTAAATACTTAACATTTTGATTGCAAATTTCAACACTAGGGAAGTTGGAATTGGGACAAGTCAAATTGTGGGTTTTACAGTGAGTGACTGGTTGAAAACACGGGTGTGGGCTATTTGGACTGGTTTGGTTAAATATGTAACTATGCAGGGTGTGGTCATGTGCTTATGTTAATTTCATGATTGAGATGTAGGGGTGGTGTCTAGCTTGTTAATCTGGAGATAGCCATTGAGTAGCCAATGAGGCCTCTATGTGGGCATGGCTTACTCCTGATACATCTGGGAAATCTTGTGATATTTCCCTCGTAAAGAAGAGAAGCTATCTCCCCAGTTGTTGCGAGTTAGTCTCAGAGACGATGAATCACAGACAAGACAAGATGGTAGCATCCAAGAAGCTGAAGGAGCCAGAAGAGAACCCATACAACTTTGCCCTGATGGAGCCAGACCTCTGAAGCTGGAGAGGTCACGTGGGGACCCCTGATAGTGATGAGTTGTTTCTGCCACCACTGGATGCTGTTGATGGACCCTGAGGCCTGCAAGTAAGGAGCCATGGGGAGACCCCTTCCAGCACTGGAGTTCTGCACCCACTGACCTGTGACTTCATGAGTCAGAAGGAGACATTATAGACTGGTATTGGTCGTATGGGCTAATATTGGACTTATGACTTTGAACTGCACTGGTTTGGGATGTTTTCTCAGTGTTCCATTTCTTTTGTATATAAACCATTCCCTTATATCCATATGTGTTTCTATGAAATTTGTTTCTCTAGTCTAACTGGACTAACACACAGGATTTAGATCATTAAAGGTTAATAATCTTTAATTTTTAAAAAAATATATAAAACCTTAAACCTGAGATGAGATATCGCTAACAAAACTATGCCTTTATTCTAATGTAATGGACAAAAAAGAGGAGGCACTTCAAAATGTGTGTTTTCATGAAACAAATCATGAGTTAATTTGTTTATGAAATGGTCCAACAGGAATCTTTTCATTACTTTACAAAAATGTAACCACATAATACGCTATGGTTTCTTTTTTCCCAAAAGGGAGGTGGTAATATGACAGATAGAACATCTTTCCTTTTGCACACAGATTGAAAATATCAAGAAAAATCAACAATGAACTATCTAATTACAATAGAAGACAGAATGAGAATCCTCTTAGTTTGTTATTTTTAGCTGGATACCTAAGATATTGGTTTCCATTCCTGATTGGAGTAATATAGAAGTTGTGGTTATAATTATTTGAATAATTAAATATTCCATGAAATGTATAGTCAATATTATAATACAGAAGCCCTTTAATATTTAATTTAATCCCCATGGAGAGAATTAGGCAAAAAATGAAACCCATTGCCTAAATGAACTCCTACTCACATCTTGAGCCTCTCTTTTTAATAATCAAGTTGTCTTTCTAAGGAAATCTTTCACCACACAGAATTTCTAAGATTGCTAACACTAGAGGAAGCCATATCAGGGAGAAGAGGTCATCTGGTGCCCAATTGTTAAACAGTAGTGTCAGCGCTCTTAAATTTTTACCTCACGAAACAACCATAGGATGAACTACATACCATCACTACCAATTGCTGCAGAAGAAAGCAAGCATTTAATCACTGCAATCATGATCTAAGACTGGTAATGGAATTCGTAAAAGAGGATATATTACAGTTGGACTATGTGAGATGCTTGATTCTTATCAGAATGCCACATCCAGGTTTGAAACACAATTCCAACTCAGTTTTTTTCTTACTTTCCTTTAAACCATTAGACAGACTTAATCAAAGATACAGACTTTTGCCCTATTTCTCTTTGAAATACCATATTAAACCCTTAGACAAACTTTATTCCGCAAAGCAAATTTCACCCCATATGGCTAAACAAAATATATGGAATGAATACTCTATGGGAAGATTTCACATAAGAAATTCCCTCAGGCATTCTTAGAAAAAGTTTTAAGATAATTACCTTATGACCAGCCTGCCAAACCAGCCTGAGTCATACACTTAGTATAACCAATTCAAGTATCTCACATTCAAGTTTCTAAGCAATCACTGTAAAGCCCCTATTTTAAGTTGTCTTCCTTTCAATTTCCCAGAACTAGCAACTTCTTATCAGAATGATGTGTCCTTACTGTTAATTTTCACTTTGCCTCATAAATATGCCTCTATAATTCCACTAATCTACATCCTGAGATCTCATTTTGTGACATAATAGATGTCATCATTTCAAACTCAAGTCTTCAGTAAATGTATTTGGTTTTAGTTTAACAGAGCGTATGTTCTTACTCATGGAGATTTGCAAAACATACTGAAAAAATTTCCACTAGGATGGGGTAGCTTAAAACTGAAGAGTAAAGGCTAATCAGAAACTAGAAAACTGTGAGTCATTCGTATATATTTAAAAATTGAAGCTGTGTGGGAAGTTGAGAAATATCAGTGAGGAGAGTGAAAAACAGCACAGCTGCTACCTAAGTATCACTTAAAAATGTTAAAAAATATATATAGTACAATGTACCATTGTTGTTGTTCTTGTTGAGACTCCAGCTCATCGTAGACCTACTATGCCTTTTGGTTAAACTTTTTAGACTGTGATTATTGCGGAAGCAGGTCATTGGGAGAGTTCCCATCACCACAGAGCCACTAGTTTCTAACAATCCATGTTTGACTTAGCAGTTTAGTTCTTATCCATTGTACCACAAGGTTCCTTAACTAGATAAAAAGATACTAAATGTATAACAAAGGAAAGTATTTCCAGAGGATTAATGAGCTGTATTACTATTAGTGATACACACAAAAAAGGTTCTTAGTATTGCAAAGGAATTTATATACTCACCTACCAATCTCAAAGATGCTCATTTGAAAAGTTTCCAAGGTAATGCATGGAAAGTTCTGGTGATCTGCTTCCATAAAGATTGTCATTAGATTCTGCTAAGTGGGTTCTAACCCTGTGCCTAACAAACACTTCCTTGTCTTGTACCATTGTCCCAGGTAGTGCTAAATTTGAGCCAATTTTTGAAACCGTGGGGTCATTCTATCTTGCAGAAGGCCTTTGTCTCCACTAACTCTCTGCTTTACCAAGCATGACATTCTTCTCCAAGGATTTTTCCCTCCTGATAATAGGTCCAGAAAGCCCCATGGAGCCACTATACTCCATAAAACATGAAGTTATGGTGAAGTAAAATTGGGTTTAGTTTGGCTTATTTTATTTATATAAAAGGATGAGAATAATAAATGGGCATTTTTCTCAAATATGTTTCAACATTAAAAAACTATTTATATATTTAAAAGATTGTCCAGTGTGTGACATAAAATTGGCTCTCTTAAAAAATGAAAATAAAGCCTTTCACTTTTAAGAAAAACAGCAGATTTATGTTAAACATATTGATATAATTTTAACATGATTATGTTTGCTAATGAAAGTAGAGTTCTTAAATAAACAATATCATAAGAGGTTGATTTTTGTGCTTAGATTATTTATATTTTATAGTTGTTGTGGCAGTCATATGCTTATGCTAATTTTATGATTGAAATATATGGGTGGAGTCTAGTCTGCTAAACTGGAGATAGTCATTGAGTAGCCAATGAGGCCTCTTTGTGGGCATGACTTTCACCTGAGACTCCTGGGAAATCTCGCAATATTTCCCTCTTGAAGATGAGAAGCTATCTTCCCCAGTTGTTGGGAGTTAGTTTCAGAGATGATTAATCACAGGCAACACAGAATGGCGGTGTCTGGGAGACTGGAGTAGCCGGTGGAGAGACACACGGCTTTGCCCTGATGGAGCCAGACCTCTGAGGCTGGGGCAGCCACATGGAGGCCTCTGCCAGCGATGAGTTGCTTCTGCCACCACAGGATGCTGTTGATGGACCCTGAGCCCTGGAAGCGAGGCGCCATGGGAAGACCCCTGTCGGTGCCAGGACTCTGCACCCACTGACCTGTGACTTCGTGAGTCAGAAGGAGACTTTATGGACTGATTTCGGGCATATGGGTTAATATCGGACTTGTGACTTTGAGCTGGACTGAGCTGGGATGTTTTCTCAATGTCCTGTTCCTCTTGAATATAAACCCATTCCTTATATCCATATGCATGACCTTGAATTTGTTCCTCTAGTTTACCCAGACTAACACAGTTGTTTCTTTAGTAAACTAAGTTATTAAATAACAACTATCATTTATAAGCAGAAGACTACTTCACAAGTGCAAAAATAAGATAAATCCTCTTTTAAAATTCTCATTTAAAATCCTTTTTAAAACAAGAATAATTTAGACTTCTGGTTTTCAGAAAAGGATTTAATAAGAAAAATGGCCAACTAGCATACTTTAATAGACAGGCATAATCCTGAGATGGATTTACTTGTCCATGATAAACACTCCAGCAACAACCCACCATGAAAGGCATTGAAAGATAGTTGACTAATGATTATGACATATCTTCCTTTATAGCTTTAGAATGAAGTCAGTTTACATTTTTTTATCAGATCTTAATATGTTCTGAAAAACTGAGAGAAATAAAAGTGCATGCCAATATATCAAAAATGGACTTATACAATGGCAAATTAGGAGATGCTTAAGAATTATAATAACTTACCAAAACCCGGGTAATATAATCATTTGACTTGTCATTAAGTATTTTAAGATAAAGGAAGATTGAGGGGAGAGGGAAGATGGCATCCAGGTAGATTTACCCACCCGGGGTCCCTGCTGCCAGACCAGAAAATTAAGAAGTAAGGAGAGATAAGGAATGAGGCTTGGAGGCCCAGTACTAAGGGGGTGAATTCAGTTCCAGTTGGCCAAGAAGAAAACATCCTCTCTAATAAGCCAGATATCCTCCCCTGGGGGTCAGCATAACAGTCCTGAAATAAGGACATACCACAAATCTAATATAAAAGGAGAAAAAAATATTTTCTTGGTTAAGAACTTCAAATCCCAGGTGCATTGTGTAACTCCAAGACAAACCTGCAGAACACGTCCCTTAGTATAAATCAATGAAACAATTTAGCCAGAGTTAAGGAATGCCAGGAGTTACCTACCGAGCACAGCCCAGAGACTTGCAACACATCACAGAGCCTCTGAGGCAAACATCAGTCTCCAAACAGTTCCACAAAACATGAACGGACAGCCCAAAGGCCGGGGCTAATTTAATTCAATTCTAGTTGGCCAAGAAAAGCAAAACAAAATGTCTCTAAACTACTGGGACATCAACAGCCTTTGGGCAATTTCAAAAACCCAAAGACAATTTCAAAGTCTTTGGGCATGGGGTCCACCTTTGGTGAACCTATATGCAGCTGGGGAAATCTTGTACCTTACACGTCCTTCTCAAGACTGCTCCTGGGCTCTACACATGGCTTCCTCTCATCTGCTACCCAGTGGCATGTGGCATAAGGCACTCAAAACCCCTATGGGAATCTCTGACCGAACCTACTGTGACCTTACCCACAAGGGTAATTCTGCCCAGCACCTGTGGCACCCTACACCAAAGTGGGAACCCCACCCTGTCACTTTGAGGCAGGGTTGGAACCCCACCAGCCCCAAGGTCAGGCGATCAGGACTTAGCTACCTCCTTAATTTGAATGCATTTTATTGTCTCTTTTCTCTCCTTTCTCTCTTTCCCACCACAGTCTCAGTGGGCCATATTTTTTCTTTCTTTTTTCTTCTTCTCTCCCTCTTTTTCACAGGCCGCTGCTGGCTTCTGGGCCACTCCACTCCACCTAGCGCAACACCGCCTGAACAGGATTGGGGTGGGGGGGGGGTGGCGCGCAGAGGTTCCAGCCTCCGCATTGTGGGAGTGCTTCACACCACATAAGGCAGCTGCCACAGCTGTCTCCAGCACTCCACATTGGTGAGGAAACCCCCACCTGGCCTCCACAGAGATCTTGCCCACTAAGACAATACCGCCCCGCCTCTGTGGGATGCAACACCAAAAGGGCACACCCACCCACCACCGTGGGGCAGGGTCTAAACCCCTCCATCCCCATGTTCAGGCCATCAGTGTTCAGCTGTCTCTTTTTTCTTTATTTTTTACTTGTCTTTCGTCTCTCCCATCACAGTCCAGTGGGCTCAGTTTTGTTTTGTTTGAACGAGTCTTTCGCTTTCTTTTCTTTTTCTATCTTCCTTCCCCTATCCCCTACCCCCACTTCTCTGCCACTCCTTTCACAGTCCCCTGCCCGCTGTCTTGGGTAGCTCCAACTACCCAGTGAGGAGACCTCCAGCCGCCCTCTGTGGCAGTGCTGCACACGACATGAACAGTATTCCGCACAGCCTGGCCTGGGCCTCAGCTATCTCTTAATTTATTTTTATTTTTTCTTAATTTGTTTTCTTCTCTTTCCTTTATGGTCTTTTTTTCTGCTTCTTCTTTTTCCAGCCACAGTCTCAACGGGTTCAGTTTTTCTGTTTTGTTGTTTTAGTTTTCTGCTTTTTGGTTGGTATCTTTTTTTTTTTTTCGGTCTCTGGTTTTTGTGTATGTGTTAGTTTATTTAAATTTTGCTCCTGTCTTTGATATCACCTTGTCCTCGTTTTCTACTCTTCCCCCTCTCTTTCCTTTCACAAGCCACTTCCGGCCTGCAGGGTCCCTCCCCTCTGCCTAGGGCAACTCTGACTGACCAGTTGGGGGAGCTCCTGCCTGCCCTCATTGGCTTTACATGCACCTGGGGAAATCATGCCCACTGCCATCCCCTGCACTCCAAATGGCTCAGAGAGCTCCCCTCCAAATGGCTGGGTGAAAGCTTGCCTGCATTCTGAGGTCCTACAAGTGATGGGGGGAACTCCTGCCCACTATTAGTGATGCAGGATACTGTGGTAACATCCTTCCAATGTGCATGGTGATCCCTCTGACTGGGGTAATTCCGCCTGCCACCCATGGTTCTCCACACCAAGGCAGGTACACCACCCGCACTCCACAGCACTCCCATTGCAGCAGGTACCACCAAAATCCATTTGAGGTGCTCCAAGCACCAAAATCACCAGGGCTTCTTGGCAGATGAGCCTATGAAGTGCCATCCTCATTGTCACACAACGAGCTCACCAGCATCCTGTGGGAAGGACCCTACAACTCACAATTCCAAACAATGGAATGCTGGTAGGAAAGGGTGAGAGTGAAAGCAAAGGAAGATAAAGAGGTATACCAACACCTCAGTGCAGCTACATGTAAGTAAGTAGTCGAAAAATCACTCAGGCAAGATTCCCAGAGAGAGTCCTGTGCTCTTCGAGGCTCTATAGAGGCTCTAGACACCTCTAAAACAACAGATAATCATCAACCAGTCCCAACAACCTCAACGAAAAAGGAGGAGAAACAGAAGACAATGCCAGAAGGAGACATGAACATAATGACATGCATAAAAGAAGCAGACATTGAACTGCCACAAAAATAAATCTTCAGAATTCTTCTTGGAGTCATACAGGATATGAGGGAACTGTGAGATACAGAAAGATTTCACCAACGTCATCTCCTCCAAATGTATGTCAAACTTAGCTGCTTGCTACACATAGAAAATGACTATACACTTGGAAGTCAACGAAAGTAGGTCAGAGGTTGTTCTCCCTAAGGATTATCAACACATCGATAGCAATCAGACTATATTCTCTGTCCCACCTTAAGTGGGGCCCACTCCTTTCTGATAAGGATTGTAGTAGATTGTTTCCTTGAAGGAGAACCTAAGGAGGTCAAGTCCACTCAAGGGTGACCAAGGTTAGGCCACCATCATGCATCTAGGCTCAGACCTTATTGTTTCATGTTTACCTGTAGTCCCTCCCCTTCCTATTATGTGTTCACCCCAAGCTCATCCCCTTCCTATTATGCTTATGCCCATTGTATAGTCCTCCTATTGCTTGTACTGCCTATTATACAGCCCCTTCCTGTGACATACATCTTTACTTCTAATTAAGGGGCAGGTATGCCCCTAAAGATATATGTCTTGGTTAGCATTAAAACACTCTCTCTTCTGCAGTTCCCACTTATACATCCTCACATGGACCACCAAGTGGACCACCACCATAGCATGCTGCTATGAAATGTGTCTGATGCCATTATTTCACTCTCTCTTCCATCTCCCTTATTTCCTATGACTTTATTATAATCTTATTTATAATTACTGTAAAAATGTGCCTACCAGACCCATGATGATTTGATAGGGGTCAGTTCCCAATACAGAAAAAGAATGAAATTATAGAGGAGAGAAATGTCATGCACCAAAGGGAAATACAAGAAATAAGGGATGAAATAAAAAAAATCCAGTGGCAAATTAACAGATTTTGTAACAGACTATGTAACAGACTATGTAACAATCACACCTGCTGCCTAGAGCACGTATGTCAAATTGATGGCCCATGGACCACATGCAGTTCCTGGGATTATTTTTTGTGGTCTACAATGCCCTGAAATAGAATGAAAAGTTTTATGAAGTAAATGGCACTTAGGGGAGATCAAGACAATACTGTATACACAATACCCTCATTACATTTTATTTCAGAGCATCATGGACCACAAAAAGCTATCTCAAGAACCTCATGCAGCTCGCAGGCCACCAGTTTGACACCCCTGACCTAGAGAGTAACCAGGCAAGCTTCAACAAATGGGAAAGGAAGTCAAATAAATTAATCAGAGAAGTTAAACAAAACCTGAGAGACACGTCTGTTGTTATGAGGAGGAACACTATTAGAATAATTAGACTACTAGAACAAGATCAAAGAAAGAAGTCAATGGTAAATATAGTCAAGGACTTCTTAGAGCAAAACTTCCCCAACTTAATACAGGAAAATCAGGCAATCATTCAGGAATGAAGGGAACACGAGCCAGACTGAATTCCAAGAAGTCACCAAGGCACATATAATTATATCATCCAACTATAAGGAAAAGTAGAAAATCATAAGAGCAATTGCTCAGTGGTGGAAAGAAGGCAAGAATGAAACACACACACACACACACATAACTGATAAGATAGGTAGGAAAACACAACAGAAAAGGTACACGATGACATCACAGAGATGGATGCAATGACACTGAATATCAATGGTCTCAACTCAGGCATTAAAAGGCTAGTAGCTTAGTTAAGAAAACATAATCCATTAAACTGGTGCCTACAGAATTCTCAAGCCTACAGACAAAACAGGCTGAGAATTAAAGGCTAGAGAAAATATACCAAGCAAGTGGAAGATCAAAAAAAAAAAAAAGCAGGAGAAGCAATCTTAATCTCTGACAAAATTGATCTCAAAAGGCAAGTCATAGCAAGAGACAAGAAGGGGCACTGTATAATGCTCAAGGGAACAATAGACCAAGGACAAGTGAGCATAATAAATATATACGTACCCAACTAAAGACCCATGATAGTCTTAAATCAAAAACACCAACATATTAACAAAATAACCACCAGCTTAAAAGTTATAGTAGGTAATTTTAATATAGCACTCTTTGTAAAAGACTGATCACAGGAATAGAAAATTAACAAGGAGGCTGCAGATCTAAACAGCACAATTGGACAACTTGACCTGATAGATATTTTCAGAGCATTCCACCCAAATGCAAAAGAAAATATCACATTCTTTCAACTCCACGTGGTATATACTCAAAGGTAGAGCACATACTTGGACAGAAGTTGAATCTGTAAATTCAAATACATTCAGATTACACATACTTCTATTTCAGAGTATTATGTTATAAGGCTGGAAATCAGAAAAAAGATGATTAAGAAAATAAGGGTAAGCAATTAGAGAATTAATAACTATTGACAAAAGGAGTGGGTATTGGCCCAGATCAAAGATGAAATCAGGAATTTTCTAGAAGCCAACAAAAATGAAATTACAACATACCAAAACCTTTGGGACACAGCAGAGGAATTTATCAGAGGATGTGTTATAGCAATATATGCCCACATGTAAAGTATTACAATAGTTTAAGCAGACTCAAGAGAAAAATCTTAATAATATGAAAGGAAAGAAATGATAAAAATCAGGGTTGATATACAGGAGAGGGAAAACATGACAACTTTGGAAAAAAATAATGCAGCTAATGTCTTAAAGATAAACAAGCAACCATCTAACTGAGAAGCAACAAAGCTCACCTAGAAGAAGCATATCAACCTGTGTGATCATGAGATGGCAATGGGATAAGAAGGAATCTAAAACCCAGAATAAAATCATACCTGATGTGAATGGGAGTCAGGAGGGGAGATGAGAAGTGGGGGCCCATCTTTAGACAATTGGGCATCTCCTCACAGAAGGGTCACAAGGAAGAGATGAACCAGTCAGGGTGCAGTACAGCACTCATGAAACACACCAGTGTCCTTCTCTAGTTCTCTAATGCTTCCTCCCCACACATTATCAGAGCCACAATTCTGCCTTACATCGGATTAGACCACAACATGCACACTGTTACAGATAAGAGTCTACAACACAGGGCATCCAGGATAGATAAACCCCTCAGGGTCAACAATGAGAATAGAGATATCAGGAGGATAAGAGGAAAGTGGGAGGAGAAAAGAGGAATTGATTACAAGTATCGATATATAACTCCCTCCCAGGGGAGGAACAATAGAAAAATGGGTGACATTTGACAAAGGATAATGTGAGATATGAAAATAATAACCTATCACTTATCAAGGGTCCATGAGTGAAGGAGAGTGGAAAGAGAGGAAGAAAAATGAGGAGTTGATATGAAGTATAAAGAAATTGCCTTGAAAATGATGATGGCAGCATATGTACAAATGTGTTTGACACAATGAGTGAATATATGGATTGTGATTTAAAGATGCAAGAGGCCCCAATAAAAGTATTCAATAAAAATAAAAACAGAACAACAGGAAAAAAGATAAAGACTATGTTGTCTTGTACACTATCATTTTTCTCATGTATTTTCCTTCATTAATTAGTTTTCTTGTCTATTTTTCCATGTTCAATCTGGAAAGAGTTAAAATTGACTCATGAGGGGAATGAAAAAAGCAGAATTCACTGATCCTCTTTTCAGGCACTTCCATAAATTGTCAACTTTGGGCTCCAGTTACTCCATATTTTATTTAATTCATTTCTTCCTTTCATACCACTCTCTGTTTAGTCATAAAAATGCAAAAGATTTAACAGACTATAAATATGCTTCAAAATTTAAATCATGTGTTTTCGATTCTTTTAATTTTTGTTTGTTTACTTGCTTACTTTTTTAAGAGTGTGCTTCTCAAGGATTAAACTGAATGAAATAAGAGCACATTTCTGAGAAGACAAGAGGAGTTTAAAAGTGAATTCCGAAGGCAAAATCCACCTGAGTCCTTTCAATCACAGAGAAATACTTCTTTTCAACCAGCATTAGAACTCTCAGAGACATAATTTATTTATACTCTTAATTGATCTCTTTTATGACTGACTATCCAATAGCTGACTGCAGTAAATCTTTGAAATCTGCTCTACTCCTTGGTAGGAATGCAACATTTATGAGAGAAGCATATTTCAGCAAGCTATGAAAGTTACATAAAGACCAACTTCACAAGGGATACAACGCTAACTGAAACAAAGACTTTAAAAGAAACTAATCCTCATATTGAAGGATCTCTTTTGGCAATGTTGAGTAAATGTTGATTTATTAGCTACAAGGTTAGTGGCCCCAACCCACTGTCCACACTTGAGGGAAAATATGGGGTTATCTGCTCCCAAATTATAAAATTGGAAATCCCACATAGGACAATATCAGTCAGACTTGACTTGATGGCTGTGGGAAGTGGGTGAAGCCCTGATAATCATTTAGCTAACTCAAGTCTTCACCCCTATCTCACTTAGCAATCTGTACTACTGGATTAAATAAGGAACAGATGATGGGGAAGGACCTATAGACCACACAACAGCCTAATAAAACTCTCATCCCATAAATTCAGGGATATATGTGAACTTACCATGTTTGTACTCTTCTGTCTACTCAGAAATGGATTTGCAAAAAGGTAGAATAAGTTAGATCTCTACTGAATATAAATGAATGATGAATCTGAAGTCTAAAACATTTTCTAAATATAACATGATATATTTGATTTTTCAGTTTTATCAAGAGACAGCACAAAGTGTAATGTCAGAATGTCAACAAACAATTAAAATATTCCTGTTGGTTGCATGGAAAAGCCACCCAAACCCAATGGCTATCGCTGACAAGCAGTGCTTTATAACCAAAGTGTGACCATAATATATTACATCTTGGATAAAGCATCACAAATTATAAGTTCTCTATATTGTGTTATATATTTCCTCAACTTTCACGTCGAAGTCATATCTACTTTAGTCTTTTTTTTACTTCTGAAAAGGTGGGATATCACAGTAATACCCAAATCCACAATGTAAATTACACAATATATATCAGGATTCTATTTTCTACTGTATTTTAGTCTTCTCATATAAAATACACTTAACACCAAAAAATTTCAATTGCCATGTAGTAGATTCCCAACATTGTGTCAACAGGTTGTGCCCATTCCGTGTGCCCATGCAATTTTTCCTACATGGATATAATAAATACAATACATTACACTTGAGGCTTAGCATTCATTATAAAGTCTTTGATAAACACTTCCATGGAGCATAATGTTGAACCAAATATTTCATAGACAATGATGCTTATTTGATTTCATTTCATGATGTAAATAGGATAGGATTTGTTTCAATGTGAGAAAGACTTTTTAATTACAGTTTGATCATAATATAGATCATGGAGAAAGAACATATATGTTTGGACAAAGTCTTATAATTCAGATCTTTGTTATATTATGTCATACATTTCTTCAACTTCTACATCAAATCCCTAACTACTTTCTTTTTTTAATTTCTGAAAAGATCAAGGACTTTTCACCTCTAATTTTTTCCTTTAATCTCTGCTTTCTTTAGAAAAAACAGTGTTTTGAGGGACAGTCAAATTGAATGGTAATGCTTGAAAAGGTCAGAAAATTTTGCAAAGATAGTATTTATAAATACCCATATCCACAATTTTTTCCAATAACCACAGAATGTAAAAATAAGTACCTTCATTTAAACATATTTAGAAGTGAAGCATCTGTATTTTTTGTTAAGCCTAAAATTACCTTAGCCTCCTATGAGACACTTTTAGGATTTTGTTAAATTACAAAACTAGATTTTCATAGCAGCTTTAGGATGTATTAGACATTAAATATTTGACTGTACTTATTTCACATCTATTCATATATTTTTAGACTAGTAATTGTTTTTAATTCAGTTATTCCTAATTTTATGTATGTTATTCAAATACTTATGTTTTATTGCTTGAATATTATTAGTTTTCATTCTGAGTTACTCTGGTTATTCCATGTCTTATATGTTAATGAATCCTAGCTTTTCATATATAACACTAGCTAATTGATGTGTTTATGAAGAACCCACACATAGACCAAGAGTCATCTTGTTTGGAAAGCACAATGGGGATATAACATAATTTAAAATAAAGGAAAGTGTGTGTTAGGGTCGTACCTTTTCACCTTACTTATTCTACCTGTTTGCCAAGAAAGTTGATGATATATAAATACCAACATAGCATGCATCAGGATAGGAGGATGGTTCATTAACAACCTGCAATATGCAAAGGAAGCAATTTTACTTGCTGAAAGGAAAGAGGGTTTGAAGTATTTACTGAAGACTATCAAAGACAACTATCAAAGTATGGATTACACTTCATTGTAAAGAAAGTAAAAATCTTCATATAATATCATTTTACTTAAATGCAGAGTCAACCCTCTGTAAACAGTAGTTACAAAATCTAATGGAGTAGTGCCCTGGGCAGATCTGCTGCTAAAGACCTCATCTTAAGGATCAGAAATAAAGATGCCATTTGGAGGACAAGGACGCACCTGACCCAAGAGATCTGTACAGATCAAAAATCCAAGAAAATGTTTTCTGAGAGATTCTGCTGGACAATATGGCAGAGGCAAGCTTTCTCTCTGTCTTTTGTTTCCACAGTATTGTGGTGTGTAAATGCTAAACCTGAAAATAACCACAGGTTTCCAAGGATTGTGAGATCAACACTGGCACTGAGATTGGCAGAGATGAAAGACAAAGAGAAATTGCACCTTTAAGGTTCATGCAGAGTCATAAATAAAAAACCCCACGAAGGTCAACTTGACTATGTAATTGATCCTGTGCAGTGTTGATTGCCTTAGGGTTGGCTCTGACTTTGGACCATGCCATGTGTACAGAGTAAACCAGCTCCATAGAATTTTCAAGGCAGCAGCAGATCACCAGACGACTTTCTAGATACCTCTGTGTGACATCAAACCATCACCTTTCATCTATTTACCATGTGCTTAACTGCACTTCTATGGACTCCCCAAATGTCAATCAATCCCCTTTAGGTTTAAGGATGCATGAAGTTTTCAGTTATTTATTGCCATTGTGATGTATAGGGTTTCCTATGATTTTTCAATAACTAATAAAAAAGGACAATATACTCCAAGGGTTTGTTGAATTTATTTTAAAATTTTATATAGGCATCATATATCATTTTGTATGCAGAGAAATAGCTGTTTCAACCTAACATCCTTCCTGCTGTGTGCTACTTAGATCCTCTAATGGTCCCATCCTATTCTCTGACTTGAAACACAGTTTTTCCTTGTTATTACTATGGGATATGTTTTAAGACATTTTATAAAATGAATCATAACAAAAGAGCTCACACAAACTTAGATTTCTAAGGGTCAGGAGGAGATGGAGGAAACAGAGAAGTTTGAGATTATGGTATGTTTGCCTTTGATTTCCCCAGTAGGCATGTGTACAGGGTTCTAGATGGGTTCTTCTAGTAAAGGACAGTGAATATTCGGAGACTTCTGAGTCTATAAGGTTAACTTCTTCAAGGTCTCAAGTACTCTATTGTTTTCTTGAGTTTGAACATATTGTCATGGGAGACCAGTCCCTGGAAGACATCATGTTTGGTCCAGTAGAGGGGCAGCATAAAAAAGAAGACACTCAACGTGATGGATTGACACTGTGTCTACAGCAATGGTCACAAACAGAGCCACAATTGTGAGGATGACTCAGGACTAGCAGTGTCTCCTTCTGCTCCATATAAGGTCTCTATGGGTAGGAATGACCTTGCTGGTCCCTAACAACAACAGCAAGAATAGTAAGATCTTAGCAGGGATTGCACATGGTTACTTCAATTCTCCTTGTACTTTATAAGCTTCACATATTTGTAAAGCAATATTTTTAGTACTCTTGCAATTACAATATTTTGAATGCATCACCAATTGTGAATGTATCACTGATATGATGTGTGATTAGCATCTGACAAAATAGTATTGACTGAACCTTGTGGTGATCTAGGAAACCTTGTTATTTAGAAGGTTCTCTTTTCCTGTAACAAAATTGATAAATGTTTCATAGCCTAGATTGGACTAGAATGGAAAATGGAATGTAGTAACTTCAGATTGAAGATTGCTTGTTATTACGAGGGGATGTTTTTCAAGAAATTTTGTGCTATTAGGAAATTTCATAACATACTTTGAATAATAATAATAAAGTTAACTTTCACTAAAGAGAGAAACTATTATGAGATACAGACAGCTCTCATCAGATTAGGTTTACTTTGTCATTTTATTAGGTTTAATAGTCTTACTCAGCTGTCCTCAGACCTAATTTACAATCTAATTTGGTAATTTCAGTTATTCCATAAATGTTTAATGAGCATAAACTACACATTATGTGAACTACTATGTCATTTTGAGAAAGTCATGGACATCAGCTGCCTGCCTATACCAAAATTCTAAAAGATGTAAAAAGAGTTATCTCATGCTATGAGCATTTCAATAATGGCTTTAAATTATACCAGATATGTCCAACCCAAGCATAATGCAGTAAGAATGGATGACCCAAATTACATTCTCTTTTATAAATAGAGCAGCTACTTCAACCTCCCAAGGTTCTTGGTATATGAGCTCTAATAAAATCCGATTTTAAATGAACATAATTTAGGATGCCAGTCCAGAAATCACATGAGTGCCTAATTTCACTGTGGTCTGTTGGAATGTGGATGGGCAGAGAAGATTATTTCTCAGTTTTTTTTACATTAGCCTTAAAATGAGTACTAACCAAGCACTACTGATGTGAATAAACAGTAAGCTTTTGAATACAGACTACTTTACTTGTTAATATAAGCCTGCTATGTAAAGGATTTATTTTGCCTACCTTGTGAAGAATTATTAGATAAAGCAGAAGCTGTTACTTCTGATTTTGCAGTTGGATATGCTTATACACACAGACTTTTTATTACTAGAACAGTGATTATTTCTTGCCAGAATTTCTTAATTTCAGATGATTAATCAAGCACTTGAGAAATGGTTTTCACTTAGATCTTAAATCTGTGCTCCTTACCCAACGTATGTCTTCTTTGAATTGTACATAAAGCAAAATAATGGAATGACTATGAGAATATTATGGCAAAGGGAGGTAAAAGGGAGGAAAGAGGAAAGAAATTTGGGAAAGTTTCCTATTTCTTCTAATCTGAAATGTTAGAGAAAATTTGAAGAGGAAAACAAGCAAGAAAGGAGTTTCTGATACCTGAAATGCTTCCACTCATTGCAACAACTTAATCAAGTTTTCTCCTCCTCCCTCCTGTATATTTCTTAGATTGTCACAAGAAATGTAATTCAAGAAGATGTATGGGAAGTAATTTTAACAAAGGGATGAAAAACAATGGTGAATGGTCTGAAGAGTCAAAGCAGATTTAAGTTTTTTGTTGTTGGTCACAATTAATTATATAACTTTTAAGTTTATTCGTTTCATTGAATTTTATATGCCAATAAAACTTTTAGAAAAGAACTTTATCACTAATTTATTTTGTGTCATAGAATATTGTTCATAATTTCTTTCTTTAAATAAGGGTGTTGAAAACCCAGAAAAAAATGAGATTTTAAAATAATTAAATTTTTCTGTGAACTTTTGAAAGCCCCTTGTATGTTGAGCATCTTGTGATGTATCTAAGTGTTTCAAAGGTTTAATGAAATTGAATTTTCCTTAAAAAAATCTAAATTTTAAATGTACTTGGTTATCAATTATTTACCAACAATCACTTAACAATCGCTTAACAAAGATTTTAATAATACACAGAATTCCAATAGTATTGTTCCCCTTATCTTCAACAATATTTTAAATCTTTCTTGTTTGTCTTTTCAATCGAAAAATTTTAAAAAATGCCAACAGTTCTAAAATTTTACTTAGTATTTTATTCAATGAGATATGCTAATCTTTACAAATAATTAAGCTTCACATTATGCAAATTATCCAGACCTTTAGTAATTAGAAATGAAGTATGTATCTACAGAGTGTAACTTAACTATCACCTTTACCTCCCACACCCATAGTAGGTCTATAAGTAATCTTAATATATAGATTCATATAGGGGCACACTACAATAATTGAAATATATTTATAAAAACTCTCAAACTATCATTTATTTAATTTCATATGATGGGAGCTAATGACAAATGGAGCTGTCATCTTTTAGAACTTATTTCATTTGTTTATTTATTTGGAGAAAATATCAGTGACTGATATTACTCAATCTTTCGACTAGTTAACTTTATTAAATACAACTCCCCACACAATTAAAGGCAGATATTTGTCAGATGCCACCTTGCATGCTTTCAAATTAAATCCCTTATCAAATCTCAGTGGCTACACCTGGAAATCCAACAGTTATCAGAGATCATAACCATTAACATTTTGTCGAGTATTATATCTTACCTAAAATATTTGCAAAAGAATTACTATAGCTTTACCATAATAGTTCAAATAAATTTATGTAGAAACAGAAATGTCTCAATAAGAAGATGAAGCAAATAGACTAAATAGGTATTGGCTTGGGTGAAAGGGAGATTAGATATCCTTAAGAGGGGGAAATCAGGGGTGGAAAATGGAAGAGAACCGCTGAACACAGAATTGATGTTCTGAAATGTAACTTCCTCATCCCTACTGAAGTCACACACGCACACATACACACAACTAACAATGTAGCCATCATTATAATGAAATATATTAAAGTCTTAATACCTTGATTTAAACTATGTGAATGTATGTTCAGTTACAAACTGTTTTAGTGAAGCCTATTAAAAAAACCAAAATGCAATAATAAAAGAATCAATTTTTACAGCTAAAATGGAAGAGGAATGTAAGTCGATTAAATAACTGGGACTGTCTCTCCCTTCCATGGAGTGGATATGGACTCATTGTGCCTTTATAGGACTGTGGCAGTCATGTGCTTATGTTAATTTTATAATTGAAATGTAGGGGTGGAATCTGGCCTGTTAATCAGGAGAAAGCCATGGAGTAGCTGATGAGGTCTCTGTGCGGGCATGGCTTTCACCTAAGACTCCTGGGAAATCTTGCGGTATTTTCCTCGTGAAGATGAGAAGCTATCTTCCCCAGTTGTTGGGAGTTAGTCTCAGAGATGATTAACCACAGGCAACACAGAATGGCAGCGCCTGGGATGCTGGAGTAGCCGGTGGAGAGACCACACAGCTTAGCCCTGATGAAGACAGACCTCTGAAGCTGGAGTGGCATGCTGTTGATGGACCTGAGCCCTAGAATCGAGGAGCCATGGGGAGACCCCTGCCAGCGCCAGAATTTTGCACTCACTGACCTGTGACTTCCTGAGTCGGAAGCAGACTTTATAGACTGATTTCGGGCATATAGGTTATTATTGGACTTATGACTTTGCACTGGACTGGATTGGGATACCTTCTTAGGGTCACATTTCTTTTGTATATAAACCCTTTCCTTATACCTATATGTGTGTCTCTGAAATTTGTTCCTCTAGTCTATCCAGACTAACTCAAGGACAGTGGACCTGCCTCTATGAATTTCTGAGACTAACACTTTAGGGGAGTAGAAACCCCTGAATTTCTCCCATAGATCTGCTGGTGGTGTCAGGCTTATGGTCTCAGCCAATGTGAAACCACTAGGTCCCTAGAGACTACCATAAATTAAATGCTTCTGCTAATCAAAAAATGCTATCAAAAGGGCAAAAAGAACCTGCATGTCGATATAAAAACCTTTGAAAATGATATATCTGATAAGTATCTGACTTGAAAGGTATATAGAGAACCAACAACTCAATAAACACAGTCCATATCTCACAGGTTTTATGTCAATGGAGGTCACCCTCTTTAAGTTGTGTTATATGCTCTTCCATTTTTTGATCTATGAAACCCAGGATTGAAGAACCAAAAGGGACAGTAGAATGAGAGTGTTGAAGGGAGGGAAGTACAGTGGTGGTGGTGGGATAAAAGGGAGGCAATGTCAAGGAGATCATGTAGACAAAGAATATCTAGAAATTGTGGTGGCGATTGTACATTTTTACTTGGTATGATGGGATATGTAAAATGGTACAAAAAGCAAACAATAGAAATATTCTATGATCCAGCAACCTGCTCTAGAACACATGCCCTAAGTCTAACTGTGATGACACAAATAATCATATGCATACCTATGTTCATTGCAATGTATTTTTTTTAATTGCAAAGAGATGGAAACAGCTTCAGTGCCTTCAAAGGAATGAAGGAACATTACTGACGCTACAGGCTATAAAGAATAATTGATCAGTTTATTCCTTCATTCCTCAATCCACCCCATTGCCCCACTGCAATGCCAAAAAACAAAAACAAAAAAACATTTCAAAGAACATTTAAAGGGAACACAGTTTTTAGGTTGATAGAATGCCAATCCTGCTGTTTTGATGTGGTATAAATCAAGGAGAGCAGAAATATTTGGGGAAAGGTCAGGAGACATTTGTGTGAACAGCACAAAGGACTGCTTCATGGTTTCAAATCAGGAAAGGTGTACATTAAGGTTGTAGCCTTCATCATACTTATTCAAACTGTGCGCCGAGCGAGTCACCAAGGAAGCTGGGCTATCTGGAGAACTAGGCATCTGGATGGGAGGAAGGTTTACTAACAATCTGTCATATGCAGATGAAATAGTTTCAAATGTTGAAAGTGAGGAAGACTTAAAGAGCCTGTTGATGAGGACCAAAGATGATAATCCTCAGTATGGATTACAGCTCACTGTAACGAAGGCTAAAATCTTCACGACTGGTTCAGCAGGTAACATCATGATAAGCAGAGAAAAGACTGAAGTGGTCACGGATCGCATCTTGCTTGGATTCATAGTCAATGCTCATGAAAGCAGCAGTCAAGGGATAACGATACCCATTGCATGAGGTAAATCTGCTACACCAGCTCTCTAAGCGCTTTGAAAAGCAAGGATGTAACTTTTTTTTTTGTAAGAACTTTTTTTTTTTTAATTTTATTGGAGGCTCTTACAGCTACTACAACATTCAGTACATCATTTGTATCAAGCACATTTGCACACGTTTCCACATACATTTCCCAACATTTTCCATTTGAGCCCTTGGTACAAGCTCCTCTTTAAAAACAAAAAACTCCCCTTTCCCCTCCCCCACCCTTTTTTTAATGGATCATTTTATTGGGGGCCCCTACAACTCCCATCCCAATCCCTAACAATATCACTTGTATACAGGCCACTTTTACACACCCATTGCCATCATCACTCTCAAAACATTCTCCCTCCCTCCAGGCTCCCATTATCAGCTCCCTGTATTACCCTTCCTCCCCACTTTCCCCTTGAAACCTTAGTAATTTACAAATTATTTTTTCATCCTGTACACTGTACAATGTGTCCCAACACTCACTTCCCTGTTGTCCATGCCCCAGAGAGGAGGCTACGTGTAGATCCCTGAAGTTGGTTCTCTCTTTCTATTCCTCCATCCCTCCACCCTCCTGGTATTACCACTCCCCTCACTAGTCTTGATGGATCATCTATCCTAAGTTTCCCATGTTTCAAACTTCACTCTACATCTCCTGGTCTAGCTGGATTTATGTGGTAGAATTGGGGTCATGATAGTGGGTGGGAGGCAGCATGGGAACTAGAGGAAGGTTGCATATTTCATAGCTCCTACCCTGTATCTTAACTGACTCATCTTCTCCTTGTAACCCCTCTGCAAAAAGATGTCACCTCACCTATTGATGGGCTTTGGGTCCCCAATCTGTACTCCCCCTCATTAATAATAATATAATTTTAGCTCATTGATGCCTGACACCGATCCCTTCACCACCTCATGATCACACAGGCTGGTGTGCTTCTTCCGTGTGGGCTTTATTGCTTCTGAGCTGAATGGCCGCTTGTTTACTCAAGCCTTTAAGTCCCCAGACGCTATATCTTTTGGTACCCGGGCACCATCAGCTTTCTTCACCACATTTGCTTATGCACACATTTGTCCTCAGGGATCATATCAGGAAAGTGAGCATGCAAAGTTGTGCTTTTGAGTTCTTGAAGCCTGATATCTCATCCCTTTGACACCTCATGGTTCCACAAGCTAGTGTGCTTCTTCCATGTGGGCTTTGTTGCTTCTGAGCTAGATGGCTGCTTGTTTACTTTCAAGCCTTTAAGTCCCCAGACGCTCCATCTTTTGATAGCCGGGCACCATCAGCTTCATCACCACCTTTGCTTATGCACACATTTGTCTTCAGTGATCATGTCGGAAAGGTGAGCATCTTGGTAACTTTGAAGACTAGGGTGCACCCGAACCAAGCCATGGTATTTTCAATCACCTTATATACGCGTGAAAGTTGGACACTCAGTCAAGAAGATTGATAAGAACTGATTCATTTGAATTATGGTTCTGACAAAGAATATTGAAAGTATCATGGATTTCCAAAAGGACAAACCACAATCTGTATTGGAAGAAGTATAGCAAGAGTACACATTAGAGGCAAGAATGGCAATACTTGCTCGTAGGTGCTATGGGAGAGAACAGACCTTTGAGAAGCTCATCGCATTTCAAAGAAGAGCAGCAATGAAGCAAGGAATGCCCCCTTGGACATGAATTGGCACAGTGGCTCCAACAATGAGCTCGAACGTAGCAATAATTGTGAGGCTGGTGCAGGACTGGGCATGGTTTCTCCTGTCGTGCATGGCAGTAGCCATGAATCAGAGCCAACTCAAAGGCACTGAAAATGACAAATTTCAGTGAGAAATTTCTACAAATGCTCAATTAAAAAATTAAGCAATAAAATCTATCTTTAGGAATGACTGGGTAGTGCAAACAGTTACGCACTCAGCTGTTAATGAAAAATAGGAAGCTTGAAGCCACTCAAAAGTATCATGAGAGAGATGCTTGGATATTGGCTTTTACAAAATCATATGAAAACCCCTTGAAGCACAAGTTTACTCTGAAACAAATGGAATCCATTCATAGGCAACTTTTTTGTATTTCTTTTTAGTTATTTGACTCATGGTCTTTGCTAGTCCTGAGACATTTCTGCTTTATTTATTTATATGAGAAAGGCTTTGAAATATTTTACTCTAATTTTCTTCCTTGGATGTCCATCTTTGATGTCATATGTCCAGCCCCCAATTGGTACGCCCATTTGAAGTCTTGATATTTCAATTAATATCCTGTCTTAACCTGCTAATGGGCATCTTGAAATTTGTGGGGATGCTTGTGAATGTGGAAGTATATCACTTCACAGACAAATTTTGAGGGTTATTATTCTCTTCTTTTCAGTTCTGGCATTTCAGATTGGCAACAAAGATACACTTTCTAGCTAGCCAACAGAGTTTGAGCTTAGTTTTCTAACTTTAAAAATGACTAATTTCACCTGAAAGAAGTGCTCAATTGATGTAAAGTTGCACGGAAAATACTGCATTTTTCTAAGCATGATTTGTCACTGTCATGCTATCTCATCTTAAGCATCTTGCTGGTTTTATTAGCAGGTGAAATATGTCACAAATTTGCTGGAACATTCCACTCTTGCTCTTGGAAAATTCAACCCTGCATATTTCCAGCAAATATTTACAATCCCCATTGGGATCTGGAGACAATCCCCGTTTAATTTTGCCACTCATCATCATCAGCACCGTATTTGGGAACATCATTCTGACACAGGGTATCATTTCATTTTCAATTAAGTTTAACCCACAGACTGTACTTTGCAAATAACCTCTGTCTTTGAACAGTGAATAGAAGACCAGTTGAATGGAATTCCATATGTCACCAGAATATTGGAATCAAGAGCCATGTCATGCGGCACATTTTTACTTCATGTTGCTCTCAAGTCCATTGAATTGTGAAGGCAGCAACTTTATCTGCCTTCACTTAGTCATAGGAAGAAATTGATTCAACTAAGAATTAAAAGATATAATGTAAAAATTCAAATTAAGGGACATCAGGGCCACATGGTGAAAAATTCTTGTAAAGCTCAGTGTGTTTTATCAATTGGGCTACACAGATTCTTCTTTAGTTTTAAACATCTCAAACATTTATTAATGCCAACTGGTATTTCACACTGTTCTGAGTGCCAAACAAATGTCACATAATCACATTATGATATAAAATATTGCAGTATAATAAAAAAAAACAAATTTGAAGGCTAATATTTATTTCCAGTTAGCTTAGGGTTTGTTGAAACAACCTAAATTAGAGTTTCATATTCTACTGACCTTATTTATGTTCTATCAATCATCCATTTTGTAGAAGAATCAACCAACCATTTAAGACTGTAAGATAAAACAAAATTTGAAATAATAGACAATAGGATAAACTGACATTGCAATAAAACAGAAATGCATTGAAGGTACATAGGTGATCTATTTGTACAGTATATTTGAAAATGTAATTACTCAGAGCCAAAGTATTTTATTATGTTTTACAGACCTTCAGACAGCCCTATATTACATGCTTATATGCAAAAATTTGGATATGTTGTATCATCATATGAAACTGCTCCTAATTAGTTACATATTTACCCAAATAAAAGTTCACAGCAATTTATAAATTTCCCATTTTCCCTTTTAACATAAACATTTCACAAATTTCAGAAGCAATTTTTTAAAACCTTTAATTATTGTGATCTTTCAATATGATCTTGCAAATTATTGTCATTGTATGATAAAACATTAGTGGTGGAAGATACTTCAGAGCATGCATCTTTTATTATATTATACTATATTTTATTATATTATATTGTTTTATTATATGAACCACAAATGTACTGTTATGAAGGGAGACATAGAACTAGATTCTAGATCTAGATTCTAGAACCAGTTTTGCCAAAGGAAAATGTATGCTTTTAGGTTAATCATATCCTTTGGATTCCAAATCTTTGCTTAAAAACACTAAGATTTAAAATGACCAATCTACAAACACACGTGTGACTTTTACATTCTTTGGTGAAAATATATTTGAAGTTAAACATATAGCTTTTTATGTCATAGCCAGATTTTCTTTCAGAGAGAAGGGTAATATTCATTATTAATATTATTTTGATGTCAGTTTATGGAAATAAGTTATGGACATAAATGTATGGACAAAATATGGAGAAATATTGAGTAAAAATAAGTACTTAATGTCTTAGCTAAATTCAATCTGGTTGTTACAAATTCCATGCTTATTTAGAAGTCTTAGAATTTTGGTCTTTCTGTTCAGATATGGGCATTTAAATCCTATCAAAGACAGAAGTGATAGTACAAACACTAAAGCTAAATTAATAAATATAAACATAATTTCACATAATTTTTCAGTATAATCTTCACTTTTAACTTGTAATCATTTGAAATTCATATTTATATTAAAGCTCAAATCAGATAAGTGCTTAATAGTATTAATAAAATTTCAGGGCACACAAGTGAGGGTACAAACCTTTGAAACTACTTTAGAAGTTGTATGAAAACAATCTGGCCAACTACAAAAGTGTTTTATCTGGTTACTTATTTCTATCTTGCTATTGAAGTGGGCTTACCAATTGTTTTTCATATTGCTGTCCATTTGGAGGGCTACTGTGAGTTGGAATCGATTCAAATAAAGAAAGTTTTTCAGTGAGAAAATATAGTCTTTTTCCATGAACATTTGTTATTTTATAAAAATTTCATGTTAGAAATAGAAATGTAAATTATAAATCCAGAGATTTTTAAAAGAAAACAAAAATGAGATGACCTTTAGTATGCAATGATTATTGAATGTAATTATTGATGCAGAAATGGTGACACAGCATATCATTTTGTCATAAGTGGATTTTGTGCATATACGTGGCATTTTTCTTTTTTGACACCTAATTATGTACATCTAAGTTATGAAAAAAATTAGAAATTGGGTAGCTGTCAATGTTAAAAGCAGACTTACTGCCTAATTTCTAATACCAATTCATCTCAGTTATTGTTGCTTGGTTGGAAATTTTAATAGTAAATTCAGGCAAGCCAATGTCAGTGAATATTCTCTTTCACAAAATATTTTGTCTTATTTTTTCCTCAAAATTCTAATATTGTTTAGTAATGGGTAAATAGACATTTTAGAAATTATTCTAATTATCCTGTTCAATATGTAGGGAGTACAAAGCCTTGTTGCATATGTTTGTCATTATTTTCGAAAGTTGTAATTTCAGGAGTTCTGTTTTTCTTATCTTGATTTTGCTGTTGGTATTTAGGAAGATCTATGTTGAACATGCAATAAATATTGTAGTTCGGTGAACTACATAAACTGTTTATGTAGTAAACATGCCACAAGTACTGTAGTTGGATGAGCTGCGTGAAGTTAGGTGAATGGCGTAAACTGTTGTTTGATGGAAATACATCTCTCTTCCTGATATTGCTGTTGTGACTAGGTGACATTGACTCAGTTTTGAGTCCTTGGGGCCCTATATACAACAAGACGAAACATTTTCCATTCCCTTGCCCAGTTTGGTGTCACTGGGATGTCCTCCTTTTTGATGGCCCTCTATTGACCAAGGATAATGTCCTTTTCCAGGGACTGATCTCTTCTGATGTTCAGTGCTAAGTATGTGAGACAAAGGCTTGCTATCCTTGCTCAAAGGAGTCCTTTGACTGCACTTCTTCTAGGACAAATTTGTTTGTCCTTCTGACAGTGTATAATACATTCAATGTTTTTGACAGCATCATATTTCCAATACATTGAGGTTTTTTTCAGTCACCCTAGTTCAATATTCATGCATATGAGGTGACCTGTGTCAGGTGCACCTTAGTCCTCAAAGCAACAGGCTTAGTTTGCAATACTTTTAAGCGGTCTTGCACAGCAGATTTATAAAATTTAATGATATATTGATTGTTGCTTCCATGAGAATTGATTGATTGAATGCAAACAAGATCAAACTTTTTCCATTTATCATGTTGTTACTTTTTGGTCCAATTGTAACACTTTGGTATTCTTCACATTGAGTTGTAATCCATACTGAAGTCTTTAATATTTGACCTTCTTCAGCAAGTGTTTGAAGTCCTTCTCACTTTTAGCAAACAAGCTTGTATTATCTGCAGATGGCAGGATGTTAATAAACTTTTCTACATTCCTGATGCTGCATTCTTGTCTCAGCATTAAAACTGTATTTTTAAATGTTTAATCAGGGTAGATTAAATAGAGAAAACTGCAATAATTAGATAGTTTGTGTCAGTCCAGGTAGACTAGAGAAACAAAATCATAGACAAGCATATGGATATAAAGGTACGGTTTATATACAAGAGGAATAGGACATAGAGAAAGCATCCCAACCCAGTCCAGCCCAAAGTTGTAAGTCTGATATTAGCCCATATGCCTGATACCAGTCTATAAAGCCTCCTTCTGACTCACAAAGTCACAGGCCAGTGGGTGCAGAGTCCTGGTGCCGACAGGTGCCTCCCCATGGCTCCTCGTTTCCAGGGCTCAGGGTCCATCAACAGCATCCAGTGGTGGTAGAAGCAACTCAGCACTGGCAGGGGTCTCCACGTGGCTTCTCCAGCTTCAGAGGTCTGGTTCCACCAGGCCAAAGCTATGGGGCTTCTCCTTCGGCTCCTTCAGCTATTTGGACGCTGCCATCTTGTCTTGTCTGTAGTTCACCATCTCTGAGACTAACTCCGAACAACTGGGGAGGTAGCTTCTCAGCTCCATGAGGGAAAAATCACGAGATTTCCCAGAAGTCTCAGGAAAAAGCCACGCCCACACAGTGGCCTCATTGGCTCCTCAATGGCCATCTCCAGATTAACAGGCTAGACTCCACCCCTACATTTCAATCATGAAATTAACATAAGCACCTGACTGCCACATAGCTATTGGAGAATTTTCTTGCACAATTACTTGGACCAAGAAGGAATTTAGTGTCACTTAACAGTTGTTACTCTGGGATGAATGCATAACAATAAACTGAGGGCACATGATCAATAAATAGGTCTTTAAAATAAATCCACCACTGTCAAGTCGATTCTGAATCACAGTGACCAAATGTACAGCCTCACAGGCAGGAACCATGTAAGACAGTTGTATTCAGTCCCATAGCATCTCTAGGGATTGGAATAGGAGTTGGCTGCATGATTTTTATTTCTGCTTTTTTTGTTTGTTTGTTTTTTGTTTTTTGGTGTGTGCTATTGTTGTTGTTTGAACCTAGAAAACCTCCAACATTAGAGAAAGAGCCCTATACAACAGAGGAATCTGAGGTAAAGTTTATGGATGAAGAGATTATACAATGTATATTTGAAGCAGCAAAGGAGTGCTACTCCTATAATTTTGCCAGCCCTTAGTAGCAACAAAGGAACTAGAGGATAATTCATAGTAGTAAAACTAGTTTCATAACACAACTTGTCAATCTTTGATCCTCTGGAGAAGAAATTTTCACCATCATTTCTATCATTACTCAACACAAAAGACAGATATATTTACACATCCATGCATGACTAGGGGGTAAAAATTTGTTTTATGTTTTATATAAGCTCTTCTTAGTTTATTATCACTGATAAAAAGCATTTCATTGTATAAATATGTGAAAATGTATATATCTATTTTTGCACTCTGTTTTTTTGAAAGTTTTTATTATCCCAAGAATATTACTACTTATATTACTTGGAGCAATCAATCCTTGTTTCAAAAGATGATTTTTCTGTACTTCTTTTTAGACACATTTTTGGTTCTTTTGGCAGTACCTTTAATATTCTTTACCCACATAATAATTCAAATACAAATGCTTCTATTCTTCAGTCTTTATTATTTAATAACCAACTATCACATGTACATGAGGTTATTGGCAATATTGAAAGCTGTGTCCCTTAGTAATCATTAGCAAGAAATAAAAATAATTACAATTTGATCATTGGATGACATCATAGTAAATAAAGAAATAATAAAGCTGAAAAGAATTTCATCTTGCTATCTATGTGATATATGTAAGGTAAGTGTTTGAAAATCCACTGTAATAAAATTAAAGGGCAGCAGAACAAATTCTCAAGCTTGGAGATAATCATAAAAATTGTGAGTGATAAATATTAGGTTAATCTGCTCTGTAAATCTGCTACACAAGACCTCTTTGGAATATTGAAAAGCCATGAAATATTCTGTTGCTTCATATGGATGTGAAAGTTGGACATTCAATAAGGAAGACTGAAGAAGAATCAATACAGTTGAAAGTACTATGGCCTCTTAAAAGAGAAAACAAATCTGTCTTAATAGAAGTATGTCCAGAGTGCTTTTTAGAGGCAAGGATGGAAAAGCTTTGTTTGATAAACTTTGGACATATTGTCAGGAGATATTAGTCCTTGGAGAAGGATGTCTGTGTTATTCTGGGTAGACTAAAGGAACAAATTGATAAACATATGTATATAAGGAAATGTGTATATAAGGGAGAGGTTTATACACAACAGCAATTGTACATTAAGAAAACATCCCAACCCAGTCCAGTCCAAGGTCATAAGTCTGATATTAGCCCATATGTCTGACACCAATGCATAAGTCCCTTTCAGACTCATGAAGCACATGCAATGATGCCAGGACAATCACAGGCCTGTGGGTGCACAGTCTTGTGGATCCAGTGGTGATAGAAGCATCTCAGCACTGGCAGGAGTCTCTACATGCCATTTCCAGCTTCAGAGGTCTAGTTCTGTCAGGGTAAGCCCACGTGGCTTCTCCAATTGGATGTCTCACAGGGAATCAGCCCGTGTCTTGTCAGTAGAATGTCTCCAAGGGACTGAGTTGTGAATCTCTTACCTTAAAGGGGGGAAATATGGCCAGATTTCCCAGAATTCTCAGGAGAAATCCGTGACCACACAAAGGTCTCATAGGCAAGACTCCACACAAAGGTCTCATAGGCAAGACTCCACCGCTACACTCATAATTGTCAAATTGACACAAGATTACATGACTTCCACAACATTATATTTGGAAAAATATGGAATTATCTACAAAGAGGACGGCCCTTCAGGGGATGGATTAACATATCTCATCAAATGCCTGTAAGAATGGGCTTACATCTGTGAACAACATTGAGGATGTCTTGGATGAAACAGTGTTTCATTTTTTTGTGCATGTGGTCACTGTGGGTCAGAACCATCTTGATGGCACCTAACAACAATAAATATTATAATGGTAGGGATATGCCTATATAAATGTAATGATGATAACACAACTGGGATTGATAAAATGAGGTACATTAGACACCCACATAGACTAAGGTAAGAAAAGAAATGATAACTTAGAAAAAAAATTCTAAAATTCTTGTGTTTAAACAAAGAACCCTGATGTGGCAGGCTGGGGTAAGTTATTGGGCTGCTAATCAAAATATCAGTAGTAATACAAGCCTTCCAGCTGCTCCTTAGAAGAAAGATAAAGCTATTTGCTTATAGTATTGCAAGCCCTGAATAGCGCAACTGGCAGTGGATTTTTGCAGAAAAGTCAGTACTTCCAACCCACCACCCACTAGAGGCAGCCTACTTTTTTTTAAAGATTTATATCCGTGGAAAACCTTGGGGCAGACAACTCTTCTGTCTTTGATGGTTGGAGTTGCCTTGATGGCAGAGAGTTTAGTTTTTGGTTTCAGGAGAATTACAATCATAAATGTGGGCTTACCTCAATATTAAAGAGGAGAAAGAGGAAAATAAAACATAATTTTGTTGTGCGTTGATTCTTCAAATATAATAGAAGTTAGGTTCACATCTTCAGTGAAAGATACAATGAAAGAGAAATGAAGGGACTTGACACAATTCTCATATAAGTGGAGATGAATACAATGTGAAATTATTTTTAAGTAAAATATTATGTTACTAAAAAGAAGCACCTTACTCCTTTTGCCTTCATACCAACAATTAGTGAACTGATATGAGAGGCTAGATCTGTCCTTTTGAGTTTCCAAGACTATCTCTTGGAATGGAAAGTCCCCTTTTTCTCCTTCAGAGTGGCTGCTGTTTTCAAACTTCTGACCTCTCAGTTAGCAGACCAATGAATAATCCATGGCACAGTTATAAGGAATGTGAGGGAAATAATCTCCATAACAAAGACTAAGGCTTGTAAAATAGTCCTTAGTTGTTTTTTTTTAAAGAATTAAGTTGTAGTCTTTGAGATGAAATTCAATTGTGCATTGATAAGACAGTTTTTATAGATTTTAAAATTATTCTTTATAGCAAAAATATTCTTGCTATTCCCTATGAATTCAAAAATGAATAGCTTGAATTCCCATTTATCTCCCCATTTATCTTACTCTTCATATTGATGGCATTTTATGTGTATGATAATATTGCTGTATTGTGGTGAAAAGACATTTCTGTTTGGGTCTGTGACCTCAGAGAGATGACATTGTACATTATAATAGCTCAATATATAGTCTGTTGAAAAGAAAGCTTATCTCTCTTCATTATAAACCTTTTGTGTGATTGCTTTCATGATATTTTCATCATTCATAAGACCTAGCATAATGCTTAGCTAAAAGTGTCCTCTAAGTGATAGTTGAAAGTAATTTAATTCCATATATAGAATAGTTCCAACTATAGGAAATAAATTGAAAAATGAACTCGAAAATGAGACATAGGAGGGTCAAGAAAAATGGCGGACAAAACAAGCCCTGTACCTCGCTTGATTTATTCATGTGTAGCTTTTTAAAAATCAGCATATAGTCATACAAGTATTACATTTTGTTTGATTACATTTACAATAAGGTTACCTGTGTGTTTTCACAGACAGCAGAATATTTAAAACAGTATATTATAAAGTACTAATGGAATAAATAGGTGAGAAAAAGAGAAAAGCACCTGAAGCTATTTTAATAAATACAATCATAATACATTTTACAAAAGTTCAATGTCCCTTTGGGACCTCTTTCCTTGAAACAGAAACAGCAAAAAAATTATTAATGATAATACTGCAATAATATATGCTGCATTCCACAGTTCATTAATTGAAAGGAGTGTAAAAATAATTCAATGAAAATTGAATATGGAAGAAAATGTTTTCTAATATTACAATGCTGCATTTTGTGGCAATATCCAGTGTTGTTTTATTTTAGAACACTTTTTGCTCTTTTAGCTGTGGGTGGGTGATACAAATATTTAAGTGCTCAGATCCTAACTGAACATTTGAACAGTCAGGTCCACCCAGGGTCACCTCAGGAGAAATGCTTGGCAATCTACTTCTAACAAAAAACGAAATGACTGAAATTCCTTGTGACTCCAAAAGTCAGAATCAAATTGATGGCTTATGGTAAAAGGATACTCTTTTAAGTATGGCATAGCTGAAACATATTTCCCCTTATTCTTTGAACATCTTTGAAAACTCATAAAGTAAAGAAGTGCTTTGTATTTTATAGTCAGACACAGAATAAGTCTGCACACAAAGATATCTATATAACATCCATTTTGGATAATAAGTTTGAAAAATAACCTATCATATATTTCATAATATATAATATCTCTTCAAAATAGACATGCATGCTTGTTTTTTTGTTTTATTTTATTTTTTACTTCATTTCTGCTATACTTAGGGATATTTAGATACACAATCATGGTTCACTGAAGTTTAAAAGTCAACCAAGTGCAGTAATTCTTTCAGAGAATGTACTTTGTGCTTCATAATACTGTCTGGGACAGGCTTAAGCCTTCCAGCAGAACCAGAGAAAAAAGGATGGAATGATGAATGTGGGTAAAGAATAAAGCCAGGTAAAAAGATACAAGCTACATTTTGAAATGATTGAATGCTATGGATTTAGCTCAATGTTTTCCAAGGTATTATTTTACCACCAAAGGGTATTCTGAAAACAAGTTCTTTAAATGTCAGAAAGGGTGAGTCTGGCCAACAGTCTAAAGCTTGGAAAAGCAAATGAAACATTTTAAACATAAGTCTGCTCAAAATATACTTTAATTGCATTTACTGACATAGCTACCTAGCATATGGTGTTTTCTCTTTGTATAGTTTCCTTGCGGCTCTCTGGTTTTGGTTGGCACCACCAAGATTTTAATGATGTTATAACTTTTTTTTCATGTTTTACAAAAAGTGATCAAATTAAAGCACATTCTACCAATATGGGCACTGGTGAGGCTGAAATGATGTGTCTTGGCAAGCTGAAATGATGTGTCCTGGCAAGGCTGCATTGATGGACCCTGATCAGACTGCCTTGATGGGCAGCGCAGTCTGTATGTCTCTGTGTGGGCAAAGTTATTGCTGGCATGTTGTTTTTGTAGCAACAATATATGTGTGTGTATATGTGTGTGTGTGTGTATATATATATATATATATATATATCATAGCAATTTGGGGTTCCTAAGAAACAATGATATCAAGAAAGAGAAAAATTGACTCAGAATGTAGAATATTCAAAGAATAGTAGGCCCATGGTTACGTTTTCATGCAGTATACGAGCTATATGTCTCATTAGCCAGAATACAGTGTCTGAGTTGAAGGAATCCAATTTGTGTCCGCAATATCAAATTCAGCATAAAGATAAATATGATTGTTTGATCAGAGAAGTGAGAAAAGATAAAATATCAAAACTGAAAAATACATTGACAACTCAGCAAAATACATTTGTGAAGCAGAAACAGCTAAATATTTCATCACTGCAAGTAAGTTTTCAAGTTGCCAAGCTAATAGTGTGCACTGGCAGACCACTTGTGAAGGAAGAATTTGTTCAAGAATACCTTCTTTCTGTTGCCAAAAAGATGTATGTGTCCAGAGAAGGCCAATTTATTTAGTACAGTGAGGTTTTCAGGACCTACAATTACACAAAGGATTAAAGAAATAGGAGACAATATGCATCTGAATTTGCAAAACTCCCCAAAAAACCAAAAAAACTTTCCTGTTTTTCCTTGGCACTTGATGAAAGTAATGGTGCTCGTGATTCTGCACGACTTCTAATTTTTATTTGTGGGACGAGTGACTATTTTGAAGCCACAGAAGAGCTTGCTGCACTGCAAAACACCAAAGGAACAACTACAGGAGAGGATATCTATGCTAAGATTTGCCAAATTGTGAATGGTTTGGAGCTGGACTGGGCTAAACTAGCCAGTGTGACAGCTGATGGTGCTCCTAGCATGGTGGGGTCTAAGAACGGAGTCATACTCATTCAATAGTTATACACCGCTTCATCCACCAACAAACAATTTGTGGGACTCTTTTATGAAAATTGTGATGTATTGTTTTAACTTCATTAGAGCTAATGCACAAAACAGACAATTTCAGGAATTTCTGTCTGATCTAAATGTTGCCTATGAAGATGTTCTATACCACACAGAAGTCCATTGCCTGAGTTTTGAGGGAGAGTTTTGAAACATTTCTATGACTTACTTCCACAGATTACAGCTTTTCTACTTTCAAAACACAAAGAAGTACCAGAGCTCAATGATGCAGAATGGAAATGGCACCCGGCCTTTCTGACAGATGTAACAGAGTTACTCAACAGTTTCAATGTACAATTGCAAGGAAAGGGGAAGCACATCTGTGATAGGCAATCACATGTGAAAGCATTTGAAGTATAATTAAGCCTCTTCGTCAAATAAGTGAAGGAGGAAAATATCTGCCATCTCCCCACAACTCAAAATCCGTTAGCGGGAAAACCAATAGTTACATTCCCAAACAAAAAAGGCGTGGATTCACTGGAAAAGTTGCAAAAGGAGATCCAATTTAGATTTAAAGAGCTTCATTTCCACGAACAGGACACAGTTTTTCTGTAACCTATTTTCTATTGACATTGAAAATATGGATACAATTTACCAAATGAAACTTGCTGAACTGCTGAATTGTGACTCTCTGAAAGATGCTTTCAAGTCAAGCACCCGTCCTAATTTCTATGCATCTTTCCCCTTTGAGACATAGCCTAATGTCAGGAACCATGCATTCAAAATGGCAATCATCTTTGGCAACACTTATGTCTATGAACAGGCTTTTTCCAGAATGAAACATGTGAAATCTCCAACCAGATCCAGACTAACTGATGCACACTTGTATCACTTGTTATAATTAGCAATGACAAATATGAAAATGGACATTGATCACCTCATTAGCCAAAAGTAGGTCCATAGTTCCCATTGAAATACTGGGAAGTTTATTGATTTAAATTTACTTGTTCTTCATTTTAAATATTGTATTTATTTCCATTTTGTTTTTTTTTACTCAAAAATAGGATATGGGCAATGTGCATAGGAATTTGCTCAAAGTATTTTTTTAAACTGTAGTCCAGCCCTCCAACGGTCTGAGGGACAGGGTTTAAAAAGTTTGAGGACCCCTGCTCTATATGCGTTTATCCTCAAGTTGACATGAAATTATGTAACTACCACACCATTACACTAATAAAGATCATTTGGAAATGATGAGCAATTAAACCAAAACCTGGATCATTATATTTAAAGTTATCAAGACCCTAATGGAACAATGTGTTTTCATCATTGCCATTTTAGGTGGTATCAAATAGCAATTAGAAAGCTAAATATGTGAATTGATCCTTATGACTGCAAAATAAATGTCTGATGTACTGGATTGCTCTTGAGGTGTGTGTGTGTGTGTGTGTGTGTGTGTGTATAGATATACATATGAGTGAGGATTTACTGAGACCATTTTCTAATACTGTTTAGAATTTAAGCAAAATGTTAGCACTGGACATGCTGCCTTAAATTTTATAAGAATCCAGCTGTGATGTGCCTCTGGGTTTGTCAACAAGCTGAGCATATATAATTATCTTCCATTTGTATTCTGGTGTAGGTGGAGTATATTCTAAAATGTGGCATGCATTCAATACATATGGATGTCTGGAAATTTTCCCTCTTGATTTGAGTCTTGCCAAAGACTCATAGTCCAGTGGCCTACAGTTCTTGGGCTGAAAGTTAGAAAATCTTCTTGATGTGAAGATTTTGGGATTTGCCAGAATTTGTAGCCATGGATGTCAGCAGCCTTTGGGATTCATGAAGCCCTACAATCAGGTGAGTAAAGAGAAGCCTCCAATCCAATGCTTGGCTCACAGATTTGAGACTTGCCATCCTCTACAACTCTGTGATCCATTTTCTAGAAAACAAACCTGGGAATTCCAGAACACTTACCGTATGTACGTGAGTATAAGCCGACCCGACTATCAGCTGAAGCACATAATTTTAACACAAAAACTGCATAAAAATGTGCTGAAAAACTCAGCTTGTACATGAGTATATACAGTGCTTGTGTTCATGTGGAACTTGTCTATAAAGCAAGGAAAAGTATTTTAAAGAGAACCCGAAGATACCACATGGCTTAAAATGAGAAACATGCATTTGGCTTGTATAACTTCACCATACCTCTTCAATCTATATAAGTAGACAAAGATGTGTTATATGAAGACAAAAGTGCTTTTAGGAAGCAAGAATACTCAATAATATGCAGTAGGGAGATGACACATGCTCGCTTGCTGAAAGCCACGAGGAACTAGAGGACTTATTAATGAAGATCACAACTTGCAGATTTCATTCAGGATGGGTTACACCTCATCATGAAGTAAATAAAACCCCCATAACTGATCCAATAAACAGCACCATGCCAGTTTGATGACCAAACTGTCTCCGACCCAAGCCGCAGTATTTTTAATGATCTTGTGTAGCTGTAAATGCTGGTCAATGAATAACAGATTTAAAAGAATTCATGCCTTTGAATTATGGTGCTTCACCAGCCTGTGTGATCATGAGGTGTCCATAGGATCAGGTAACAGGCATCAAAGAACAAATAATCATATCATTGTGCATGAGGGGGTTTGTGGAGTGGAGACCCAAAGCCCATCTGTAGGCAACTGGACATCCCTTTACAGAAAGGTCATGGGGAGGAGACAAGCCACCCAGGGTGCAGTGTAGCAACGATGAAAGATTCCCTCTAGTAATTCAATGTTTCTTCCTATCCACCATCATGATCCCAATTCTACCTTACAAATCAGGCTAGCCCAGAGGACATGCATGGGTACAAATAGGGACTGGAAACACAGGGATCCAGGACGGATGATCTCTTCAGGACCAGCGCTGATAATGGCAATACCGGGAGGGTGGAGGAAAGGGTGCTATAGAGAGGGGAAGCCAATTACAGGGATCTACATATAGCCTCCTCCCTGGGGAGATACACAACAGAAAAATGGGCACAGGGAGACATCAGACAGTGCAAAATATGACAAAATAATAAGGGAGGGACAGCAGGCACGGAGGGCAAAGTAAGGAGCTGATAACAAGAAATGGAAAGCAAATATTTTGAGAATGGTGATGGAAACAAATGTACAAATGTGCTTGACACGATGGATGCCTATATGGGTTGTGATAAGAATTGAACAAGTCCCCAATTAAAATAAAAAGAGTAATGGTACTTGTGAAAAATATTGAGTATATCATGTATGTTAAAAAGCATGAACAAATCAGAAGAATGACCAGAATGTTTCTTGGAAGCAAGAAACTTCAGTATCACAACTTCAGCACTGCATACAATACCTGAAATTTGCAATTTGTACCCTAAAATGGATATGTTATCTCCAGGAAACATTATGTTTGCTAAAGTAGAGTGTCAGTGAAAAAGGCATGAGTTGGTAACAGTGGCTACAACAATAGGATCAAACATAGCAATGATAATAAAGGTGATAAGAAACCAGGTCCTGTTTATTCTGTTGTATATATGCTTGTTGTGGATCATAACTGACTCCATGGGACCAAAATAAATACTACACATTTCTCAGATAGTCTCCTCAAAGCATCTGTCTAAGACTTTTGGCTCTGAGAGTTTTGTAGAGGAAGAAAAATTTAAGCATGAGTTTTCTGAATTTGTTTTTTAACACTGGCTAGACTTAAACATACTGATAACTCAATTACATAGTATGAGATAAAATATCACTACGATGATTTATGCAGTGGAAAATGAGAAGTAAAGGGTGGTGAACTGGTTGTCTCCACTTTTTTAGACAAAGTGATTAAAGAAAGGGATGATCTCACAGCTTCAGTATCACAACTTCAGCACTGCATACAATACCTAAAATTTGCAATTTGTACCCTAAAATAAAGACATTTCTTGTAGTAACAGAGCTGATAATGCTGAAAAACAAACCTAGAGTTTTAATAATGGTGTGTTCCTTCCATCATCTTTTGATGCTTGCTGCAGCTTGCAATATATTACTCTACAGTCTTTAAATACTGCAGTTGGAACCTAGAGTTTTTCTTAAATTCTTTAAACTTGAAATATAGAAAGCACATTCTTCCTCTGTGACTAGCTTGCTCCAGGTCTCCTCACACCTCACTATCATAGTCTCCTTTGTTTCTGGACATGGTTTGAATCTTTCTATTCAACTTTTCATTATGTCTTCCATCTTCTGTAGCAGATCTGCATTCAAGAGCATGTTTCAAAGATTCTTTTGACATATGCTTTAATATTTTCTTTCTTTCCTGTGTTTTGAATAAGAATTTTGCTTTCATTATTCATTATGCTCTTGATGTCACCACAAAACTTGTCTGCTTTTTGTACATTAGTTTTCAATATGCCAAATTTGTTTTTGAGATGATCCCTGTAATCAGATGGGTTACACATAAATTTTTAATTTCTTTTGACTTTAACCTGAACTTGAATATGAACAATTGATTGTTACATAGTTGAACACCCATTTTTATTTGCCTGAAGATATTGAGCTCCTTCATCATATTTTCCCACATTAAAATCACTCCTGTATATTTCTTCTGACAAAGATTATGTATACAAGAGCTTATGTTGTTGAAAAGTCTTTACAATGAAATTGTAATCATTTTATCATGAAATCTCCACCTTCATTTCCATCACAAATAACTGATTTTTCATTTTTAGATCCAACTTCACATTCTAATCCAATTTAAATGTTTCAACACCATTGGAAGCACTTACTCATCTAGGCCAGGAAGTTTGGAAGATACCTACTAGGATAACTGCCAGAAAGAGATCCATAAGCATATCTAATCTAAGAAAGATGATACAAAAGAATGTTAAAGTTATTGAGCAAAATCACTGATAACACATGCAAGTGAAACATACCTGAAGTTCATCCACTAATGGTTGCAGCAGTACATGGACAGAGAGCTTCCAGAGGTTCAGACTTGATTCAGAAGATTATGAATACTTTTATTTTAAAGACTATTCTTAAAGACTATTTTGAATAGTGTTTTAAAGACTATTCAAAAATATTTGACTGTATGCATCATAAAATAACTGTATGAAAACCTTCAGAAAAATTGGAATTCCAGAATAAGATGTTGTGCTTATGTAAAACTTGTACATGGACCAAGAATTAGTTGCTCAAACAGTATTAGGATTTACTGCTTGGTTTAAATAAGGAAACCAATGGTTGTATCCTTGTAATTCTGTAGTTTTCCTTGTACAAACATTTTGGGATTTCTTTTATCCAGGTATAGCGCTATCCATTTCAATTCTTGATTATATCATACTTGATTATTGTGAAGAGTACTATCTTTTTGATCCCTCTTCCATGGTTTTGTCTAATATGTATAGAAATCTGATACACTTCTTTTTGCTGAACTGGTATCCTGTCACTTTACCAAATTTCTTTATCACTTCCAGCACTCCCCCTGTGGAATTTTTTGGAATTTTCCATAATAAAATCATGTCATTTGCAAACAATGATAGTTTCACCTCTTCTGTCACTTTATGAATACTTTAGATGTCTTTTCTTTTTGCCTTATGTTGTTAGGAAAGGACCTTATTATGATGTTAAATAAGAGTGGGGACAAGGGCATCCTTGCCTGGTCCCTTTTTTTAGAGGGACGGTGTTCATCTTTTTCTCAATTGACTACCACATTATCTGTTATTTTCTTCATATATAGCTTGTATTACATTGAGGAATTTTCCTTTCATTCCTATCTTCTTAAGTGTCTTAAACAAGAATGAGAGTTTGTGTTAGACAGGGTTCTTTAGAGGAACAAAACCAGGACATTAATTATTCTCTGTATATATTTATAAAGATAGAAAAATATCTAACGTAAGAAATGAAGTTAATTAATTTATAAAGCAGTAAAAAATGCCTTGGTACAACTCACTTGTGTGAGACAGCTATTACATGGGCAGTCCTTAGAGTCTTGAGGCCGCCAGGTAATCCTCTAGAGCAATTCAGACTCTCTGGCCACAGTCAGCAAACAGCAAGGCAGGTCACCATCAGTCAATCAGGGTCTGACAGTTTCCGGCTCAAGAGCTGTGTGTTCAGGAGTGTGGCGAAGCAGGCCTTGAAGGAACCTCAATTTACAGTGACACAGTCCATGGATTGGGTGTCCCACAAGTAATCTAGCTTGCAAATTGAGGCACAGGACAAGCAAGGCAGCCAGCTGCACACTGGTCCGAAGACTCAAGAGAGAGAGACAGAAATAGA